>JARYGA010053859.1:0-189967 GCA_030545235.1 Helianthus tuberosus
GCGCAAAGCGCAAGAAAAGCGAGTGCCTGAGAAAAATTAAGAGCATAATGAAAAAAAGTTAAACTATATTATGTATTAGAAAAAGAATACTATTCTTCAAATAAAATAAACAAAATCTATTATATAAAACTATATATTATCTATTTAGAACCAAAAGTTCTAAAATATTAATGTATTAGTGTAGAAAAGTAGTTTTTCCTTAGATAAAAGTAAAAATCTGGCTAGAATCTTGTCGGAATTTAGAGAATTTGGCTGGAAACTCTCCGGAATCTAGGAATCTCGCCGGAATGTGCGCCTGAACCATCACCTAGAGAATTAAGGCGCAATTTCCTCGACTTAAAGTGCAACTACCTCGCCTCGCCTGAAAAATGGGCCTAGGCGCAAGAAGCGATGGCTTTTAACAACTATGTCTAAAACAAGCATAAAACATGTCCTAAAACAGCTAAAAACGCCCAAGAATACACGAGCTCCGGAACTTGTTTCAACCGAATCTTTGGGTGTCATCCGAATTTTTCTATTTTGTTCTTGCGCATATTTTGTTTAGGTTATGTGTATATAGAGAACACTTGTAAACTTATTTGAAGTTAATAAAATCAGAGAAAATTTGCCAAATCTCGTCTGCGCTACCTTACTTTCTGCTACAAGGGCCCTAGATACTACATAAGTAACACATTTGGCAGTCAAGGCTACACCTACACAAACCATATTCTTCATCGAGCAATATTGTGTTTCAATTCATGTCATAGCAAAACACACCAAGAACAAACAAATATTTAGAAATGTACATACTTTGACAGAAACAAAGTGAATTTATAAACCACAAATCATGTTCAACAAATTCTTATAGCTTCAAATACTTCATATATACATCATATACACATACACATACACCAACATAATCATAACTTAAAACTTACCTCAAAGCATTAACCAAGCGTGCTCGCGAACCACAACTCCGGTTAGTTAGTTAGTAAATCAATAATCCAACACGTCGATAACCGCTATAATCATCAAGCTCCCTCGCATTCACATCACTCTCAACTCTCTCCCAATCTTCTCATCTTCATACCTCAATCCTTCATCAACTGCTCCACACCCCCTCCTATCCCTAATCCTGCACCAGAAGACGCTACGTTCCGCTTCTCCTCATACTGCGCGTGATCAACCGGAGCACTCGGTCCACCGACACCACCACCATTGCCGTAACCAGACTGTCTCACCGGAGTCGGTTGTGGAGTCGCAAATACTTCCATCCCTAATCCTAAACCGGACGCTACGGTTCCTATTTTCTGCTTATGATCATATTGCGCGTAATCAACTGGCGCGCTCGGTCCACCAACACCGCCTCCATCGCCATCGCCAGACTGTCGCACGGGCCGTGGCTGCTTCTGCTCATAATGGCGTAATCAACCGCAACACTCGGTCCCCGACACCACCACCATTGCCGTAACCATACTGTCTCACCGGAGTGGGTTGTGGAGTCACACCTACTTCCATCCCTAATCCTAAACCGGACGCTACGTTTCCTATTTTCTGCTTATGATCATATTGCACGTATCAACCTGCGCGCTCGGTCCACCAACACCACCTCCATTCGCCATCGCCAGACTGTCTCACGGGCCGTGGCTGCTTCTGCTCGTAATCAACCGGAACACTCGGTCCACCAACACCACCGCCTTCATAACCGGAGGGTCTTTCGGTATAACCCCGCATATTCGACTGCGTATTCGGGTAATATCCTCCCTGGTAATAACCGGAATACGAATCCGAATTCGACCCGTAAAGGTAGGGCCGTGGTGGAGGGCGGTGCGGTGGTATACGGCGATGGAGACGGTGGATATCTACCGTACGGGCGGAACAGAGGCAGGGGCAGGGGCAGGGTTGTAATAATAAGCAGGTGGAGGGGTAATTTGGTAATCTTGTACCGGACGATCACGACAGCTAATTTTAACCGGATCTTACCGTGAACACGGCCAGATGGACGGCGGAGATCGTAGGTTCCTAACAAGATTAAAAAACCTCCTGGGGGTTCGGTAAGTCGTTGATGGGGATACGTAGCGGTTCCGACTAAGGGTTTGGGGGTGTCTAGAGGGTTTAGAGTGGAAGATTTCGAGGGTTAATATCGGTGGTGGTGGGGGTGGGGGGTGGTGGGAGTGCGGATGAGGAAGCGTTCGTCTCCAGACGGGTTTGGTGGAGTTGGAGCTCGTCGGATTTGTGGCGAGACGGTGGTTGGGTCGAGCCAGAGGATGGTGTCATGGGGTTAGGTCGCCGTTTCTCCAGTTCGACGGTTTTGAGGTGTTTGGCGGAGATGATTGTGAGGTCCAGGTCGAGGGTTTGTGGGGGTGGTGGGTGGTTGCCATGGTGGTGGTGGTGGTGCTGGTGCTAGTGGTGGTGGAGGTGATGATAAAATGGATAAGTTTATGAGGAGGGGATACATAATTAGATTAGATAAAGTTTTAACAATAAAAAAAAGTGAAATTAAAGTTAGGGATGAGTATGTATTCGTTTGGTACCGAAAGTACTAATATTGAAATCATGGTGGAAAACTGGTATCGGTATTGAATATACCGGTTTGGTATCGATATTTACCGGTGTTTTACATGTAAATTACCGGTACATGTATCGAAAAGCTAGGAAAATCGGTATCGGTACCAAATATGCCAAGTACCAAATATGTTCATCCCTATTCAAAGTCGGAAGTCTTCTTGCTGATCTAGGTGACTTTCTTTGTAGCATGTCGTCACTTTGGGTTTAGTTTGAGTATAGTTTGTACTTTGTGATAAAATGTTACGTGTGAAATTAAGTGGCAGACTCAAGAAATATTTTCAAGGGTACGAATGAGACGTTTAACCAGATTTTCAAGAGGTGTGATCGGGATTTTGCTTTATAAAATACATTAATTTTTTTTTCAAGGGATGCGCCCTCCCACTTAGACCTCTACCTAGGTCTGCCTCCGGTATGAATTAGGGGTTATCAGAGTTGGTCTTTAAACAATGAGTTTTTTGAAATTGACGATGGATTAATTCAACGGCATTGTCTATGATCATAGATGTGCCCCTAGATAATCGAATTTTGTTAGACTGACGTTAAAAAATAATAATAGAAGGCGAAATCTATGAGTGTTATAGATGTATTATTAAGAAATATATTTATTAATGTCATTCTAACAACTATATATGTGTCCCAATCATTTCATGATTTTAACTCGTTTAATATTATGAATGTCTTAGTTAACCACTCTTAAAGTTTTATTTATATAAATAACTTTTGATTTTATGTTTAAATATTTCATTTCATTATATAATGAAATTATCTTAGGGGCATTTAAACTATTTTATACATGTATGCTTAGTTTGACAAAGTAGTACACCAATCCAATAAACAATAATTATAATAATATTGACTAGGAATAATTATTCATATCTTGAGGTCTAGGAAAAATCAATATATACTAAACTAAAACTGTTGATCTGACATCTAAACTTACTTAGAGAAACATTAACATGACTTATATGCCTATATAAAGACACATGTTAATAATCTAAAATTACTCTAAATGTTTTGCATGTTTGGAAATAAATTAGATCATGCGTTTATTATCTCCCCATAAGCAAAAGCGGTCTCGTCTGAGTTATTTTCATGGTGCGGATATGGGTTTTCTGATAAAAGCTTCGATCTCCCATTTGATGAAAGAAATCAGGAGGATGTCATTTACAAAAGAAGCAAGAAACTTCATAATGCCGCTTGTCTACACAACTTTCTTGATTTTATGGAAATTTAGGAACGATATATCTTTTCGTAAGGTAGAATTCTCCTTGTCTACGACGGCAAAAGATACTAAAACTCATCAAACTTATCGACTGGCATAATGTGGTGCAACAATCTGAATTCTTGCTTTCATTTGCATAAGAGATCACATTGCATGGGTTGAGATTTTCCCTTATGTAATTTTGTTTCGATGTTTTTAATTGCCCTTTAGTAAGATTTGATATGTTTTTTTTCTCTTCGATGGATTTTTATTTTCAACTCCTTGCTAGATTTTTTCATGTAATTTTGTTTTCACGTTTTTAGTTGCCCTTTAGTAAGATTTGATATGTTTTTTTCCCTTCGATGGATTTTTATTTTCAACTCCCTGTTAGATTTTTTTCATTAATAATACATCCTCAGCTGTTCAAAAATTATTTTTGAAATAAAATTCAGATTAAAAAAGAAGCCTCAAATCCATTTTATTTTATTTAAGCAATAATCTATGAATAAAACTTTCTCAAATTCAAAGCACACCGAACCAAAGCAGTTAATGCGGTAATAAATCGGATATCAGTCAAGGACCGATATTTGAGATATTGGCAATCACGGTGGCATATCGGTAAATTTAATATCATGTAGAATTTCTATATATAACAATTTAACACTAACAAAACCACTTGGGGTGTCCCAATGGCCAGCCTCACCCACCTCTTCCCAGAGGACCCCGGTTCGAATCCTGGCAGGCACATCCTCCAGGCTTTTCGGATTCGGGTGGGTATTCACCGCCGGACAGCTATGGGGCTAAGCTAGCTTGTGGAGTGGGATCACTCCAGCGGTTGGGAGGACCGTGCAATATCCCCCCCCCCCCCCCCCCCCAATTTAACACTAACAACTCAGTAATACTCTCATACAATTAACAAATTAACCTTTCGCAAACCTGCAAAACACTAACAATTGTAGCAAGTAGGAACTAATTAAGACTTAAAACACTAAGATTTAACACTAATAATTAACAATTAAGACTTAAAACACTAACAACAACAATAAGAAGAAAGACGAATACTAAAACTAAGAAGAAATATACTGATATCGGAAAAATCGGTGATATATTGATCCATTATCGGTTCGATAATATCCGTACCGATATTTTGCACCGATATCTCACCGGGGGACCTATAACCGATATGACATAGCACCGGACACGAAGTAGTTAAGTGGCCAAAGTCAATGTTTAGAAAGTTCAGGGACTGAGTTGTAACAAAATGAAACTACATTCCCACCCAACTTCACAACCAATGTTTTAAAAACCGGTAAATATCGGCCGGTTATACCGGTATTACCGTTTCCAAATGTAAATCTAGTACGAAACACCCGGTAAATAAGTGAAACGACATAAGGTTTGTACCGGCAGTAAAATCCGGTATACCGGTTTGAAACGTAATACCTGTACCGGTCCTGGGTTATTTTAGTTTGGGTTGTTACTTATTTTTATTATATATGTTACTTATCTTACGTAATTTTTATATATTATGATTATTCGTAACCAAAAGTTCTTATTTAATATTGTATGAAACGAAAATAGTTATCCTCTAGTTGACGAGGATGACGATAATAGTGAATTTCATGTTTTATGCGATCGTGAACTTGATGTATTCAACACTCAAATAGCTTAAACATATCGTACACTTTTATTTAAAAGAGCTTGTTGGAAGATTGAATGATTTTTTGATTATCTTTTGGATTATTTTTTATTATGGATTTACTTTTGTATCATCTTTTTATATATAATCATACATTCTTTTATTAACTTTTGAGTTGATGTTGCAATTTATGAAATTATAGAGTTAGCTAGTCAACTCGATTGAACCGTTCGGTACAACCTAGTTCAACCGGTTGAACCATTTTTTAGCGTAATCCGGTTTGATTTAAAAACCGATTTTTAAAACATTGTTCACAACACGACTGAGTAAAAGTCAAACCATTTTTTAGCCAAATCCGGTTTGATTGTTCACAACACGACTGAGTAAAAGTCAGACATAATTTCTTTCCTTTTCCGATCCCTCTTCCTTCCAACACTCTTTCTCTCTCTAGATCCCCCATTTTTTTGGTACTCTCAACAGACGATATAGAGAGAGAATAGAGATACAGCAATGTCCGACGCCCTAATTAACGGACTCGCCGGCGCCGGTGGCGGAATCATCGCTCAACTCATCACTTATCCTCTCCAAACCGTCAGTAATTCTGTTCTCCGTCAACAAACCGTCAATTAATTAATTATTGCTTCAATTCGTCAACTGTTTAATCAATTGCAGGTAAATACGCGTCAACAAACCGATAGAGATCCGAAGAAACAGAAGAAAAAAGCGGGGACTGTTGAACAGATGTATCAGGTGATCATTCGGATGCTTTACTTTTGACTTAATTAGGTTTAGGAATTGAGTTTGTGTGAATTTGTTTGATAATAATAATATTAATGGAGTGATTGTGTTGATTGAGTTAGGTTGTTCAGCAAGAAGGATGGAGTCGATTATACGGTGGCTTGACGCCGTCACTGGTTGGGACTGCTTGTTCGCAGGTGAATTTACTCTCAGTTTAGGTTAGGGATGTGATCGGTACTGGTACCGGACCGGACATCAAAGTTTAGCAAAAAACGAAACGGAATAATATGTTCTGTTGGTGCTGGTTTGGTACGGTACTGTTAAAAGTTCCAAAATTAGACAGTACCTATATTGAAATTGAGCAAAATTCAAAGCCGAATACCGCACCGTATATGTTCGGTTGGTATTGTAAGGTACGGCAGTACGGCTAAAAGTCCCAAACCACTACCGAATTGCATAGTACCGATACATACGTAGCTAATATCCCGATATATCAGTGATATATCGGTTATCGGTCCCCTACCGAGATATCGGTGCAAAATATCGGTACTGATAATATTGGCGATATTGGACTGATATCTGATTGATATATCACCGATTTTCCCGATATCAATATCTTTCTTCTTATTTTTACCATTCGTCTTTCTTCTTATTGTTGTTATTAGTGTTTTAAGTCTTAATTGTTAGTTGTTACTGTTAAATGTTAGTGTTTTAAGTCTTAGTCAGTTCCTACTTGCTACAATTGTTAGTGTTTTGCAAGTTGCAAAAGGTTAATTTGTTAATGGTAAGAGAGTATACTGAATTGTTAGTGTTAAATTGCTATGTATATAAATTTAGCATGATATTAAAATTACCGATATCCCACCGTGATAACCGATATCTCAAATATCGGGCCTTGACCGATATCCAATTTTTTACCGCAATACCGCGTTAACTACTTATTAAAAGAGCTAAATTCAAAACTGAATCCCGTACGGTATATTAGGTTACTTTCTGCTGAAGTTGTTGGATTTTGGGAGGAGATAGATAAAAACCTAACACGGTGTTTTGTTCTGTTAACAATTGTTCGGATGAAAAGGCACTAATTTGGTTTTGGAATTGTATTGTACATTAATACATCTGTATGGTATGATTTATTGATTGTATATTTACCAATGGTGTGCTAGAATTAAGCATATAGAGGTGAAGTTGGATCTAAATTGACTGCAAATTTTGTCACAACTAATTTATGTTGAATAAACAGAGTTATGACGGTGTCAAGGTGTGTAGGAAAGGTGTTTATTCCCTTGGTTGAAGGCCATGGTGGACGAGGGTGTAAATTTATGTGAGTTAATGGTCCGACTAAATAAAAAAGAATAAATAAACAAAGGTATGGGCATTGAGAAAAGGAAACTATGTCATGTATTGAAGTTATAACAAGTTTGGATATCAAGTGGGGTCATTGCTGTGGAAAACGTGCCATCTTAATGCATATTGTGATCTTTTTGTAGGTCCATCATTTTCTTGAATACTTGTAGACAGAGTAGATGATTTTATTTACATTTCCTCTTTCTTATTTTCTTTTCTTCCTTTTTTGGTTTGTTGGGACTTCTATATTTCTAGAAGATGGCAACTTTAATTAATGTCTGTATCATCACACGCTTGTTGACTATTAGTGTAATGTATTTATTTTCATCTTTACTATCGGCTAGAGGGAGAGATCTTGATGAAGCTTTTTGTTACATTGATAATTCATCATAAATGTTCATAATGAAGATGAGTGAAGCAAATTTTGCTTTAATTTTTCTGGATATGGAGAACTTGTGAATTTACATGCGACACGTGAAAATGAAACTATTGCAACTTCAATGACACGGATGGAGTGTATATCTTTCTATCATAGTTTGATCAAGTAGTTTTGCATTCATTAACTACAATTTAAATTCCAAGAAACACTTGGTAGTATGGTCAATGTGACATTTATAAGACAATACATTACTACATTAGTATGTGGCAAGTGATTAGTAACATTTTATTTTGTGTTTCCTTTATCATGTTATGATAACCTGACTTCGTTTTTTTTTCTTTTATTCCTTCCATAAGAAGCAAACATCGTGCAGCCTTTTATAGTTCTAATAAGCTCTTCCCATATGTGATAAATTGTTTCAAATTTAAACAGTGATTAAGAACATTAACCAAATACGTTAGGCAATGTATACAGTATACCATATGATCACTGTTCGCCTATGTGACTGCTTGATTTTGCTGTCACATGCATCGCATTGAAGTTACTAAATTTGGATCCTTGTAGGTAAACTAAGTGAGTAAATAACTCATTAAAATCTTGTTATAAGTATAAAGATTGAAGACACATTTAGTCCCTAAATGCCTGATTCTTATCATCCTATTTGTATGCTACAGGGTGTTTACTATTATTTCTATCAAATATTCAGGAGCAAGGCTGAAGCAGCTGCACTTAAACATAAGAAGGAAGGATCTGGAGATGGATCAGTCGGTATGCTTTCATCACTCATGGTGGCTGCTATGTCTGGGTACTTTCTTCGTACTATTATCAAGTTTGTAATTTGTGTTGCTTGGAGTGTAAGAAACCTATGACGAACTTGTATTTTAAAATGCTTTCCATCTATGAACCAAGTTAACACCAGTTTCCCACTTTCCTTCCATTCTATTCTTGCCCACTAATAAAGATAAGAGTTAACTGCCATTTTCGTCCTTGTGGTTTGTCCAATTATGCCAGTCCAGGCCAAATTTCAAATTTGTACCATTTCCTTCTTTGACATTTTTGAAAAATGCCAGTTCCGTCCAAAAAAACTTGACGTTTGTTAAAACCTGCCGTTTAATGAAGGGTACAACTGCGGTTTTCCTTTTTTATTCTCTTATATCCCTTTTAAACCCTATTAATTAATAGGGTTTAAGAAAAAAAAAAGAAAAAAAAGGAAAATGACGTGTTTACCCTTCATTATACGGCAGGTTTTAACAGACGTTAAGTTTTTGGACGGAACTGAAATGTTTCAGGACTGTCAGGGAAGGAAATGGTACAAATTTGGCCTGGACTGACATAATTGGACAAACCACAGGGACGAAAATGTCAGTTAACTCAAAAAGATATTACCTTGAACAAAAATTCCTCATGTATTCTGTTATTTTTTTCCATCCAAATTTTCTTGGATGATTAATCTATACAACTGGTGAGATATTGATCTGTATAGTTGTATGTGATGTTAAGCAGTTGTCTTGACTTGTTTTTTTAGGTGTGTCAATGTGCTGCTGACAAATCCTATATGGGTAGTTGTGACCCGTATGCAGGTAAGGGACCGAGTGACATATTCTTAATTGTCAAGTATAAACGGTGGAATTCTAAATTTTAATATACCGCACTAAGGCGGTGTTTTCTGGATTTTCTTGTAATTGCTAGCTGTTCAAAGTGGGTTCCAAATCATCGTGGTTTTGATATTTTACTTATTTTGCAGACCCACACAAAGAAATCTCCATCCGACGAGGTTCCGTCTATTGTTAAAGAACATGCGATTGTCGGTGGCGTAGAACCACCTCCATACGCAACTAGCAATGCGGTTTGTGCTCCTCTTTAAATTCTAGTATTTAACTATGTCTGAATTGTTAATCGATACTATGGTGTTCATTATGTAAATGTTGATATAGCTGGTTGTGACTTGTGTGTAACTTGCATATAATCTGATGAATTACTGAAGCTGTAAATCAAATAATTTGTTTTCTGCAGGTTCAAGAAGTCTTCAACGAAGCTGGAATCTTGGGATTCTGGAAAGGCGTGTTCCCGACACTGATTATGGTACGTGTCAATTTATATATGCTCCATGCTGCAGGATCGTCACTTCTTGTCCATTTTGTTTCTGCCAGGTCAGCAATCCTTCCATACAGTTCATGCTGTATGAGACCTTACTAAAGAAGCTGAAGCAGCGACGTGCTTCCAAAAATAGTAACAAAGGCGTAACTGCTTTAGAGGTAAAGCACTTGCTAATATAGTTACCAGAGAATTTCAGATAAGCATCTAATATTAGACTTATATAGTTATATCCGATGTCTACACGTAATATTTCAGGTATTTTTGCTCGGGGCGTTGGCAAAACTTGGGGCTACAGTTGTAACTTATCCTCTTTTAGTTGTAAAGGTAACTACATGGAAGTATTGTATTAAATTATCGAGTAAAATGCCATTTTCGTCCCTGAGGTTTGGCCAGTTTTGCGACTTTTGTCCAAAGGTTTGTTTTTCCGCATCTGGATCCAAAAGGTTTGCAAATCTTGCCATTTTCACCCGGCTCGTTAACTCCATCCATTTTCCTTCGTTAAGTCATATGGGTATTTCCATCTTTTTTGTTAACTTGAAGGGCAATTCGTTTTTTTTACTTTATGTAAAAAGACCGAATGCCCCTGAAAAAGACTAAATTGCCCTTTAAGTTAACAAAAAAGATGGAAATACCCCTGACTTAGCGGAGAAAAATGGATGGAGTTAACGGGCCGGATGAAAATGGCAAGATTTTAAACCTTTTGAATCCAGATGTTGAAAACAAACATTTGGATGAAAGTCGCAAAACTGGCCAAACCTCAGGGACGAAAATGGCATTTTACTCTCAATCATCATTTTAGTTTGTTGAATAGAATAGAGAGCAACACAAATCTGTATTTGCATTTTGCAGTCTAGACTGCAAGCAAAGCAAGCAGTCGGGGTAGACAAAAGTCATCATTATAAAGGTACATGAATTTTTCCTTGTAATAATCGTTACTTACTTTACGTCTTTACTGAAACCGTGTTTCCCCATAGGCACGTTGGATGCAATTCTAAAGATGATACACTATGAAGGTCTCCATGGCTTCTACAAAGGGATGAGCACAAAGATCGTTCAAAGTGTTCTTGCAGCAGCGGTTTTGTTCATGGTGAAGGAAGAACTTGTGAACGGAGCTCGGTGGTTGCTACTGAAGGATGCAGCTAACGTCGTTAAGTCTAAGCCGACATAACTTATGCCAAAATTATAGGTATATGCAGCTTTGGAAAAATGGGTTTATTGAAAGAAATAGTAACAAATTAGTGATCATTGTTATGTTTGAAGTTATATGGGTGTATTGTTTTAGTGGATAAGGTATAAGACATTGAAAGGTGTTGGTTTATTTATGTATAAACTATTAAACTGTCATGATATTGTGAGGAGAATCTTGTAGTAGCCTCATGTTTCTTATCCTTATGTTTTTTTGTCCAGTTTGGTTTGGTTTCATAAAATTTGGTATTTCATTTACAGTTCATCGTTTGGTAGTGTCAAATGCAACGGCGGTAGCGGTAGCAGTAGCTGCAATGGTTGTGGTGAAGGAGGAGATTTCAATCCTTTGGTTGAATTATTCAAGTTGTATTTACTTGAAGAAATGTCAATGAGTTTAATCCAAATCCAATTCCTTTCTGATAGAGAAATTAGAAATGCATATACTTGAGAGAGAAACTCAGAGGGAAGAACTGAATTTAAATTAAGCTACCAGTCTCAGGGAAGGATATAGAGAAAATCCACTTGAGTTACGAAAACTCAAGAAAACCTTATGTAACAAACTTTTTTTTTTTCCTAAAAAACTAGGGAATGTAAGTTACGTGTTTGAACGTTTCGAGCAAAAAAAGCGCCAGGTGGGGCTTTTATTAAAAAAATAGAAAATTCAGCTTTTTAGCATATATATAATGTAACACTGAATTTTCAAAAAAAAAATAATAAATAAATAAAACCACTCGGCGCTTTTTTTTTTTTTTGGCTCAAAATGTTCGAAAACATGTAACTTACATTCCATATTTAAAAAAAAAGTTTGTTACATAAGGTTTTTACTTGAGTTTTCGTAACTCAAGTGAGTTTTCTCTATGTAATTCTCCACTACCAGTTCACTATTTTAGTTTGTTAGTGGTTGTTCTAGGTTAATGACCTCATTAAACTTCACTCTGCTATTAAGGGCTAAACTATTTATCACCAGCTAACAAAGTCCTCACCAAGCAAACAATAAAACTCTTTAACATAAACATTTATTAGGTAAAAAGATTATAACTAAAATTAGGGAACAAGGTGAGCCCGAACTTGTCTAAACTAAAGTTAGGTTCATAGGTGGTTTTAAAAAATGGTGCATGGCATATTATTTTTATATAGTTATAGGTTTACTATATAACAAAAATATAATATTATCTTTATCTTTATTGTATTTTTATATAACAATATAATTAGTATATAAATATATATATTAAGTATATTTAGTTAATATAAAAAATAGTTTCGTTCATACTCGCAAGCCTATTTGGGCTCGAGCTCGGCTTCATTTATTACTAAACAAACTTATTTTGTAGGCTCTAGTTCGTTTAAACTCAGATTGATTAAAGCTTTTATCGAGACAATCTAGACTAACTCATGAGCGACTTAACATATCCATCCCCTCAACTTTGTTGGCGAAGTGTAATATTAGTGTACAAAAGAAAATTTCTTCTCCGTTTTATATATTAGGATACCCTAGGTCCAAAATTTTATTCTAGATCCTCATCGATTTATACACCTCGATCATTTACACGTAGATTCAATCAATGACTCTTATAATAATAATAATAATAATAATAATAATAATAATAATAATAATAATAATAATAATAATAATAATAAGAAATATATAAAAATATCAATTTAAATAGGATGGCCTTCGCTAGTCGCTACTAGCCACCACCACTCACCAGGACCAGAAAGATTTAAAAAAAAAACAGATACAATTAATTATTAAATTAAATAAATTTATATAATATTAAAGAGAAATGTCGGTGGCTTTTGCCACCTACCCTTTCTCTTTTAATCTCTTTTACATTCACATACTTTATCCTTTTTCTATTCTATTTGTCCTTTTTTTTTTCATTCAGCCGGTGTTCTTAACCTTTTCCCTTTCTTCTATTTTCTCTTCTTTTCTTTTCTTTTCTTTTCGTTTTCTTTATTTATTTTTACTTTTTGTTTTCGTTGAAATATATCTAGCCGTGAATGAATTGGCTAAACTCAATCTGAATATATAAGATGAATCTATGTAGGTATATATGTAGATGTTAGTTTTTCATGTATGATTATCCACTTTCTAACCCGTATTTTTATTATTTAGTTTGAAAGTACAAAAACTATATTCTCACATGTTTATTTTTATGTACGTGTCGTTATAAGTTACGTTTCGACGTAACTTTTCTCACGTATTTTTTTTTTGAAACGAGTCGAGTCAGATATAATGCGTTTTCATGATTATTTATGTGTGGGCATAAATTCACGTTTCGACATAATTATTTTCATAAATAAGTCTGGTCAAGTATAATACATTTTCATGCTTATTGTTGCATACGTTTTTAGTTGGTCTATGTTCTGACGTAAATTGTGTTCGGAAACGAGTCTGGACAAATATAATACGTTTTCATTCGATGATATAAATTCGATTTAACGCCGCTAGATCATGATTCAAATGTATGGATGATGTAGTGGTTAGGTGGAACGTTCACTAAACAAACCAACTCGGGTTCGATTTCGTTTCTTTTGTAACCACAATACTTATATAAGTTACACCGAGTTAGATCGGATACATCGAAATACATGTTTTCATATGGTTAGCGCATCACATAACGTGTCACCAACTATAAACAATTAAGTCGTCACTGCCGCAACGCGCGACGTATGACAAGAATCTAGTATCTACAAAAACCAAATAGTCGGCTATATGGACCCACGTTTGCTGATCTGGCTAACTGCCAGCATGGTCCCCACTCGGACTCCAACTCATTTATTAAATCCAACTTAACTTTTCATTTCAAATCCGTATCCTCCTCCTACTACTAGTAGTCTACTACTACCCCCTAAACATGTATAAATATCCCATTTTTGCATACAAAATTATCCAATCACATCCCTCTATTAGATCCGTACATTCTAGGGCTTCTAAATCAACGATTCCTTCAATTTCAACGAAATCTTTAACATTTGTGTAAACAATTTGTATCAAATTCTTTCAATATGAACAATCATGATAAACAACAATCGGTTGATGATCGAGACGTTGATGAGAATCACAAGTTAATTGAAGATTCATCATTGGATGCAGTTTCTGGAGATTTTTCGACGAGACGGAACGGTAACGGAATCGGAATTGCCGCTCGTTTGACCGATTTGTTAGCCGGAGATAACGGTAACGATGACGATGACGATTTGTTGATTCAACGGACGGTTATGCAGTGGCTACAGGCGCTTGACCTGCACGTGATTGGAGCGTGCCGTGCGGATGAGAGGTTGAAGCCGTTGCTCAAGGTTAATGTGTCCAGTGGTGTTGCTGAGGATCGATTGTTGTCGCGTTTGAGTCAGGTATTGTGTATTATCTCTCAATTGTAACTATTGAAGTGTATATAATATGGAAAGTATGATGTACATGTGATATAAATTGCTGATTATTTAGAGCATGCTGATTAATTGCAGCAATATGTAATATGAATTACTGATGTTTTATATCTAAATATCTGATTGCTTTTGTTACAGCACTTTGAGCCATCAGAACTTGGATTGCTTGCGAGGTGTTTGTGTGTTCCGCTTGTGTCCGTTCGCGTTGGCAGGATCGACAAGCAAGGAACTCTTCTAGTTCCAAACAGTGCAAGGTAGTTGCGATTTGGAAGTGAATTGTATTATCGTGACTTCATTATTATGCTTATAACTGCTATAACGTATGCATCGGTTCATGGAAGTTTGTCTGATCCATAAAACCGGTTTAATTTGACTAGCTGTACAGTTTGTTAATCAATACAAGCGTTAGGTACTGAATAGAATTATCTAGCTGAACCTAGGTTTGCTAGACTGGGTTGCGATGTTTATTGTTTTGTTTGTAAAACTCAGGGGGTTAAGTCTAAGCTGTGGTAACTTTTGCCTTACATCCGTATTCTCGGATTGCTATACATCTGTGAATGTCACTTTTTCCACTTATTGGGAGTTAAAAGGAATGTTAGTTGCATTGTAATGTGTTGCAGTATTTTGGTAAGAGTTTGCAAGTGTTTATGCATAAGTTCTAGAATGCAAGGACTTCATAGTGTCTTGGTTTACTTAATGTGGATTGGGTACATGGGTAAGGCATTTAGTGAATTCTTGTATGAATAAAGGTTTGCGTTATTCTGATGTCTGGGCTTTACCATGTCATACCAAAATAAAAATAAATAAATAAATCAGATGTTAACTATCCAGTCTTAGCATGTCTTGCTAATGTGTATGAAACTTATATATTTCACTGCGATGTTCATTTAACAATGAACAATAGCATTGTAGTTGTTTCTTTCTAGGTAATTTGCATATAATGACTTCTCATTTCAGAATTTTATGCGCACATCTTATCATTTATCATTTACATGGGTATTGTCTGCACAACTTAAATTGCCCTTCACTGAGTAGTATTACTTGCATTGAAGTCATGCTGCCTTTTAAGAGTTGTTTCTTATGATGGACTGGCGTTGAACTGTTCAAATCTAGTAATATGTGGACTTACATTCTATAAATCAAACGTGTTCCAACTTGACTATTAGTTCTTTCTCTCTGAGCAACTGAAGTTGACATAAAATTGCTGGTAACTACGTGTTATGCCATTTAATAAGTAGACGCCATAGGCTTGTGCATATCAGCTTATCAATAGTGACATGTTCATCCTTCCAAATAAATATGTCTTTTCATTGTAGGTAACTGGCGTATTCTATTATGATCTCTGAATTTAGAAGAAGTAAAGGTAGAGTTTTGCTCTTGTATTGTATATTCTTGCAGTATGCTATGTTTGTGTAATATTCTTATATCTCGAGTCCTATATCTTTTAACTTCTCTTTACTGCTATCTGCAATTTTCAACGTTCTTGTTGTTTCATTGACTTCACATCCATTTTTGCCACATTTTTCATTGTCCGTTAACGCACTAAGACAGGTGTTCAAGTTCAGAAAGTTTGTTTTCTTTCTTTCTATTTGTTTGTTCTTGCTCTAGGAACTTCATCAAAATCTTCTTACCAACCACTCTTGCTTTATTTTCCGAACATATTAACTTAAATTCTGTGTTCAACACTGTTTCTACAGTATCAAAATTAGATATTAAATTCCAAACTTATATACATTAATATTGTCACGATGGCTTCAACTATGTGTCGGTGTATGTCAGGCTTTTAATACCGCGTAAGACGGAATAATTTGGGTGGCTGTTTTTGTTATATCTAATAACAATCGTTGTCCACCATATAGTTTTGTAGGCCTTTTCTGAACTTTCTTAGTTGAACTGCTCCTCTTTGTTCTAACATGTGGAATGATTGAGTGATAGTAGCAATGTAGCATATTCTTATGTGCTGCTTTTAATCACTGAAATAACAGAAGTCATGGTTTCAGTTAGACAGCCTCTAGAATGTTTAAGGTAGTATTTGACTTGCGGATGGAACGATGGATTGTATGTTAGTAACAACTTTTAAACCCCATAAAAAATAGAGTAAAATGTCATTTTCGTCCCTGAAACCTCCAGTTTTGCGACTTTCGTCCAAAGGTTTGTTTTTTCGCATTTGGATCCAAAAGGTTTGACATCTTGCCATTTTCATCCGGCTCGTTAACCCCATCCATTTTTCTCGCTAAGTCAGGGGTATTTTTGTCTTTTTTGGTAACTTAAAGGGCAATTCTGTCTTTTGAATACTTGTACATTATGCTAAATGTTTGTACATAAAGTGAAAAAGGCCAAATTGCCCTTTAAGTTAACAAAAAAGACGGAAATACCCCTGAGTTAACTGAGAAAAATGATTGGAGTTCACGAGCCGGATGGCAATGGCAAGATTTTAAACCTTTTGGATGCAGATACGGAAAAACAAACCTTTGGACAAAAGTCGCAAAACTAGCCAAACCTCAGGGACGAAAACGGGATTTTACTCAAAACAATAATATAATAACGAACATGAAGACGTTTGTATCTACAAACCACTTTCAGGAAAAGAGAACTCAAGTTTCAATGCTTTTTACATGTTAAAATTTTCTTGGAATTCTAATTATAATGCTTACATATTTAATTGTCTTGCAATATCTTGTTGAATGTGATGGCTACCTGTGTGCTATTTATTTTGCAATAACTTGATGTTTATCATTTGTTGCATTGGAACAGGGGAAATTTAACCCTCTCGCTCTTGCCAACATCTGATCTGAGCATATCATTTCTCGGAGATGATGGTCGTGTAGAGCATCTTTCAACCTTGAGAAATATCTCTGATTGCTTGTCTGTCGTGATTGAGGAAATATCTGCAGATATTTCTGGTCGGTCTTTCATGATTAAAGTTCCTACTAGTGCTAAATGTTTTTACTTTTGGTGCTCTGAGAAGTCCAGACTTCTTGGTAACGAGTTGCTTGATAAGGTAGGTATTATATATTTTTATTGGTGAATGACATACACACAAACATATTACAAATCTATACTGATATGCTGCATAACCTGTTTTAGATGAAGAATTTGCTTAAAACGAAGCCTTCCCTTGCTGATTTAACCGGAATTAGTTATTCTCGTCTTGATTGTTTTGTGACTCATCTACGAACTTATCATGTTGGTTCAAATATTCAAGTGAACAACACCGCACTTGTGTCATTGACTGGTTCCCCTTCAACAACCTCTCAAGATCTTGGCGAAACTGGTAAAAGTTCGTCTGTTGATACAGTTTCTGTTTCTTCAAGTTGTACGAATATACCATCTTCAAATCAATCTTTGAATGTAAAGGTTCCTGAATTAGCTATTGACACTCAAATGTTCCCATTGGTAATTGGGTTAGAAGTTGATTTAGACGAGAAAAAAATTGACCCACCGGCCCTAAGCTCAATGTCTCCAATTTCTCCTTATTATAGCTGGTGTTCGCCTGTTGCATCTGCTCTCCAATATGCGGTGGCACCTTCGCAGATGATGCCCATGTCAATGGCTGAGTCATTTACGTTACCGCCCCTTGCTTCACTTTTAACACCAGAACCAAGTCTTAATCTGGATGAAATCCCACCTTTTTTACCTGAACCGATGGTTCGGTTACCCATGTCTATACCAAAGTCGCAACAGATCCCGATTTTCACTCCCTTAATGACTGACCCAATAGTCCACATCCCTGTAATGGACATTTGTTCCTTGGGGCAAACCTATCTGATGAGTGCTGGCCCTGCTATGAATGTCACCACACTCATGAGCCCGTTGATCCAAGAAACTGATTCTATTGTGGAGAAGAGTGCAAGGGATACCCTCCGGATGCTAATCAGTGGAACAAGTCAGCTGCCTTCGGTTCTAGCCAATGTTGATGAGGACCAAAACATGGGTCTGTACGGGGACGTGAACCATGCACTTGCAAATAGCATTGCGGCTATGGGTTTGGTTTCACTGACCGAGAAGTCCGGTGGTGTTATGAGGATGTGCCGTGACCAAGGTGATCTGGTAGGTGAGACCGTAGACTCTGGTGGAACTTGTCGAACCAAAGATAACTCGGATTTAGGGGATGGAAAAAGCAAGTAATATGAATATGCAATGGTTTAAAAAGAACAAGTGTGGATATATCTTCTTTTGTTCTTCATGCAAATGATTGGAAGTTAATCACATCATATCCTTTTTTTTAAACTAAAATTACCAATTCTTTTAAAATAATATTAATGATAATCTTGTCACGATAGACAACAGAAACGTCTCGTTTCGATTAGTGGCCTGTGATACTCGATTCATAATTGTGAATAACACTTGATAACTAACTAAAGTGGGCTCAATAGTATACCGTATATCCAACATGCGCGTATATACACCATGGAAGTGGATGATCTATATAGTTACAAGTCACAACCCATGATCCAAGCTGTCATGAATGTAGTGGGAAAACATTTGAGAGTAGGATCATGTGTATATAAACAAAGTTGTTATACTACATAAGATATATATGGTATAGCAAAAATTCATTACCGACACTACGTTACAAAGTACAAACAAGTGTCTTGTGTATAGTAGTGCCAAAAAGAGTATACAAGGTTCGTCTCGTCCGGATCAACATGATCTTGCAAACAAAATACAACTAATCACTTTATTCTTGAAGATGATGGATGGTTGCTGGTGACCATATATGCACAAATTCATGGATAAGAAGATTTCTATTAAACAAGTGGAAACAAATAGGGAGTGTGATTGTGGTCCAAACTGATTTTTTTAAATCATATGAAATATGAAACTTTATAATATATGAATATCACTAAAGTGGCTCCTAGATCATATTAATAGTTTTAGTATCACAACTTAAACCAAATGTTAAATATAAGATGTATTTAATGTTAACTGGTTATGAAAATAATTGGGGAAACCAGTAAACTTTTCAGGCCGGATTTGTCTTTGTATATGGAACCTGTGCATTCTATTTCTACATACAAAAAACATCCCACATTTGTTTCCAACAGATAACAAAGGTGTAAAACAAAACTAAGAAGATACTTGTGTAGTTGTTTTCTAACGCTCAAAACATATTACATTGTAAATTATATATGAGTTCTAAGAGATTATGGAACACTAAGAAGATACTACAAAGGTTATATAGCAACGGTGTGATAACGATGGAACGTGGAACACTAAAGAGTGAAGTAATATGTCTCCACAAACTAAACGGTCTCCGCAACGTGAAGTTGGTTGGAAGAGTGTCATATTGAGCCGAAGACAATCCTTTGGTCAGAAGATCAACAATATGAAGAGCAGTGGGTACATACTGAACTTGGAGAATCTACGAGTGTACCATATTACAAATGAAATGTAAGTCAATCTCAAGATTTTTCACACGCTGATAAAACACTAGATTGTCGCACCATAGAGTGGGTGCACATGTAAAAGATAAACATAGCTCTGATAATAATAACAAAATCCAAGTAATTTGCTAATCTGAACTGCCGTATGAGTAATAACCTGATACTCGACCTCAGTACTAGACCTCACAACTATATGTTGTTTGTTAATACCCTAACTCCAACTGATGAGATGGGATCCAAGTAACACATGTTAGTGAATGGTAAATTGGCGATCATATAAGTATCTAACCAACTACCTTATTCAGCGTCATCAAAAACATGTATGGCAAGGTAGAAGACTGACGAATAGACACCCTATTCAACTCATATACTACCCTTAACTCCTTAAGGTACCAAAAAATACGCTTGACAACTATCTATCCAATGTTGGTCAATGGGTGTCCAAAAACTAGGAAACCTTACTTGCTACATAAGTAATCCCTGGACAAGTCAAGACAAGGTATTAAAGGACGCTAATGCGGTATAGCGAAGACTCATCAAGAGGAAAAAAGAACTAATTGATTCTCGTCATGTCATCATAGGACGTGTATGTGCCCTTATCCGCTTGTCGTATGGATTCAACCAATAAGAATGTTATACGAATAAATAAGTTCCACATTCTTTCTAAACGTATATAATTTGTGTATCTTTCATTAATTTTAAAAGAAAATTAGCACAAAACTAAGATTTATTATTATTATTTGTTTTGGAAGCCTAGCTAAATGGGTTCATTGTGACAAAAATAACAAGAGCGCATATAAGTGGAGCCGTTTGTTAACCAATCAACATGGACATGTTAAAATTTCGAAGCAAGTTAGACTTAAACAAGTTTGAGCCTACATTGGACCTCATTTAACAAACGAGTTTGAGTGGAGCTTTAAGTGTTGGGTTTGACTAGATTCACGAGTCTAAACAAGCGTGTTATTTATATGAACATAATATATACCAAAATAAATATTATCATATAGATAAGTATGTAAAACAACTAAACAATGTTTGTTATATTATGCTACATATACATATCACATATGCATATATTGCTTGGGGGTTAGGTTTAGTTGTGAACAACCCCCTTGATAGTGAACTATGTGAACTAATCTTAGCCATTGATTAGCAATACACAAGTGTAAATCAAAGGCCAGGATTTGACGATGAAAATACACTACTGTATTTTACGATTTGATAATGTAAATCAATGGCAAGGGTTTGTTAATTCAGTTCACAAATACACTAGTGTTCACTCTGGAACCCCACCATATTGCCAGGGCCGGTTCCATAAGCTTGCTAACCTAGGCACGGGCCTAGGGCCACCAAAAATAAAGGCCTCCAAGTTTTTAGAAAGTTTTTATATATAGTATATGCATTAGGCCCAAATAAATACGTTTATTTCAAAACTAATATAACTGAAAGATCCCAAAGTAAATTTTGTTTAGCAAAAGAAAAAGGCCCAGTTTCAAAGCCCATTTCGCGTTAATTTCCGTCTGTTACAACACAACAACCATCTACCTAATCGACATTATTCAGCGGCCTAAAGCCCCTAAAATACAGCCGCAATCATCGTTCCCGCTTCCCAACACAACATGCTTTCAATTTCTAGGCTATCCGCTATTACCAAACGAAAAAAGTAACCGTAATCACCCATGGCGACGGGGTCCATCGGGATTGGAGGAGAGTTTATGGGTGAAATTAAGGCCCCCACTTCGTAGTTCGCTTAGGGTCTCCAAAAACATTGGAACGGCCCTGCATATTGCTAGGTTATATACTTATAATAAAAAAAAGTCTCCAATTCATAAGAAGTATGAGAATCCACGAATTTTTTTGCATAAATAAGTGATTTAGAGAAAAAAAGAGTGTGTTTAGGTGATCTGTGATTTTTGTTGCAACTCTAGGTATGTGGCCATATGAAACAGCGACCTTCCATGCATATTTTGTTAAAATTCTGCAAAAGCTGCAAGGTTTTACAAGATTGTTGTTTGAAAAAGCAATGTTATAGAAGATAGCTGTTTGAAACAGCAATGTTATAGAAGGTCGCTGTTTGAAACCACCAACTCATACAAGATTGTTGTTTGAAAGAGAAATTTTAAACAAGATTGTTATTTGAAAGAGAAATGTTAAACAAGATTGCTATTTGATTTAGCTAACTTAAAATATTACCATATACGTTGTTTATACAAGATTGCTATTTGATTTAGCTAACTTAAAATATTACCATATACGTTGTTTAACATTTCTCTTTCAAACAACAATCTTGTTTAAAATTTCTCTTTCAAACATCAATCTTGTATGAGTTGGTGGTTTCAAACATCGACCTTCTTAAGGTTGTTGTTTCAAACAACTATCTTCTATAACATTGCTTTTTCAAACAGCAATCTTGTATAACCTTGCAGCTTTTGCAGAATTTTTACAGAATATGCATGGAAGGTCGCTGTTTCATATGGCCACATACCGAGAGTTGCAACAAAAATCACAGATCACCTAAACACACTCTTTTTTTCTCTAAATCACTTATTTATGCAAAAAATTCGAGAATCCACCGGAAGACATCGCGTGTATAACAACCCTCCTAAATTTTCCGACACCCTTAATATAATTTAAATGCCCCTATATGTCGTAAAACACACCCCGTATGCGAAAACCGAGCCCAAAATACCATATATAATTAAAAATAAAATAAAATCAAGAAATTTGTGGCGCTCGTGGGCCGCGTAGACCTTTAGGGTCTATTACGCGGGGCGTGACAGATGGGTGACCAGGCCTCACCCGGTGCCGCCACGTGTCAGACGCGTGTTAAACCTACACTCGACAACTCAGCATACCTAGGCCCTACAACCCTACGTCGCGGGCCGCGAAGGACTATCCTTCGGCTTACACGGGCCGCGAGGAAGTCTGAAATCACAACTATAAATAGGTGCGTTCGGCAGTTCATTCAAACCGTTCAAATTTCTTTTCTCTCTCGAATTTCAACATAGCTAAAGCTATTCTCGGGCATAATACACCCTAATTAACGAAGTTCTGCCCCGTTGTAAGTATTATAACCCCGATTACGTATTAGATACGCTGCCGGATTGATCCAGGGTTCCGTAACGGCTGTCGAGGTTCTGCCCGACGTAGTCGTTGGAATGCCGTCTCGGGGATGGTATTACTAATGTAAATATTAAGGGTTATTATACTAACACGTGTGCATTTGTGTAATTAATAGATAATCACCAGGAAACCCTTAAAGGAAACCCTAAGACAGCAATGTGAGTAATCCTTATTTTTGTAAACCTTTTTGTGAGTAATCTCCTTTTTGTAAACTGTTTTTACAAAACCTTAAATATTTTACAATGCGATTAAGCAGTGATTGAGTCTTTGTAGTTCTTCAATTACTGCCGGTGTGTTGGGGTTTTGTATACAAAATGTGGAACACGTTACCGTTGGAGAACGAGATAGCCAATGTGTAATATGACCCACCAGTCAGGATTGACAATACTGAATGAGTAATTGTGTAGATATAAACATTGTAATCGCTCTCAATACTGTGAAAATTGATAAAACTCTTCTTGATTAAACTGGGATTCACTCACCAGTATTTCCCACTGACAAAATGTTTTTAAACGCGTTTCAGGTAACAAAATGTGAAAGCCAACTAGAAGCCAGCTGGACAACACTGAAGGCTTGGAAAAGTGGCTATAAAAGTTACCTAAATAAAAGAAGATGTTTTATTCAATAAAATAGGGATTTTCTCTATGAAAATATTTGTAATGAAAACTTGGGTTTTATCCCAATATGTTTAATATTATAAAAGCATGGTAATTACTCTGATAAAATATTTCCTAACTACGGTCCTGATGTAATTTCCGCTGCCAAAATGATAAACACCGATAACACCAAAACTGGTCTCGCGGCCTGTGACACCTGTGCCTCCACGGCCATCAAACAAATACTGTATCAATGAAATATTGTATTTCATACTTGGGAGTTGTATACATATGTGTATTGTTTGCACATATCAATTCTAGTTCGATTTCGGGCTCTAAATCGCTTTCTGGAAGGTTATACGCGCACCGATGCGTAAATATAACCAGTTTAATGCAACAAACACTCTGTAACAGTGACATAGGGTTAACATACCTTAAATAACCTTTACATAACTTAGAAATAAGTTTTGGAGGCTTTGGTATGGCAAAATCAAGTTAATTCGCTTACAGGGACTAAATTTGACAAACTGCGAAAGTATGCCAATTTGAACTGTAACAGACACTCCTGAACATGACCATAAGTTAAAGATACCATAAATATCCTTTACATATCTTAGAAATAGGCTTTGAAGGGTTCGGTGTGCTAAAATAAACTTTTGGGTCATTTAGGGACTAAAAGCGTCAAAAAGTGCATAAGTTTGCATCTTCGCGCATAACTTACATTCTGAATATATCAGGACATCAAAAAATTTATATAAGCACTAAAATATTTTATTTTAATGTTTGGCATAAGAAAAATCCATTTGTCATGTAATTTGGATAATTTTTTGCGTCCGTTACGACTTCCGTCGTAATTAACCGAACAACGCAATCGTACGGCCAAACGAATCGACATCCAAGATATTTTTGAGCACATTTTAAGTTCCCTATACTTTAACTTCATTTTAGAGCTTTGAAATGGGGTTAACGGGGCTTAAACGTGTCGAAAATGCATCGAAAACCAAGTTTGGAGCTGCAGGGACCAAAACTGTCATTTCAGCAAAGTTACTGGCTTACGAACCGTAAGCCCTCACCCTTACGGTCCATAAGGACCTCCTAGAGCCTCAGAATGTGGTTAACAACTGGTTACGGCTGTTAAGCACTCATAAACCCAATGCCACATGTTAATCCCTGATGTTGGGGGGCCAATTTAGGTACCAAGGTGTTGCAACAAATGTAGGGATGAGATTGAAGCACTTTATTCGATAAACGATCTTAACGGTTCTAACATTCCTATAAATACCCAACCCATTCACTTACAAAACCCACAAATCTGATCTAAGAATGCTCTAAGTTGAAGCCATTGCTTCATACCTGAGCTAATTGGATCAAGATTAGCTTGCGGGGACCCTTTGTAAGTGTTCTTTCGTTTTTTTATCGCTTTTCGAGTCCGAAAGTCAAACTATGTTTGACTTTCTGACATTGACCAGTTTATGTTCAACGCGAAGTTCGTTTGAACTTCCTAACGTGAGCGTAATCACGATGGTTATAGTCCCTAGTGGCTATACCTACTGATTACCACGTTATCTAGGCTCAGTGACGAGTCGTAGTTTCGGCCAAAATGTGTATTCTTGCGTATTTTGTAACCAAACTACTCTTAGGTATCAAAACCGTTTGTTTTGATACCAAACCTGTTTTCTAAACTTAGTTAAGCATGTTTTAACATGCTTAGCTCGTCACTTTTAGTTTAGTGCTTATATAGGGTCGTAAGGTAAGCGATCTAAACAATCGCTTATACTTTCGAACCCGACCCGTTTGGTCGATCATTAGGATCCGACCAAACACATTAGGTGACCATAGTATATAGGGAATAACCTTCCGAGGTTATACCTTATGGTCGCTTCGTTAAGTAGTTGTATGATAGGTTTATATGCCTTAGGTAAATTACCAAAATGCCATTTTTACGCCAAAATTCATTTTAAGCATATGTAACATAACTTTTAACATCTAAACTGATTTGGCAACAATATTAGACATGTTAAGGCATATTTTACTTTGTCATAGGACTAGTTAGGCGTCCCGAATGTGTTTTACGCGAACGACGCGTTAAAGTAGCATAAGCTACCTAAACGGGTCGTAATGGGTCGTAAGCACTTAGGTTAGGTTTCATTTTAGTATGTGGGCTTTGTTAAACCATATTACATGAGTTCCCATACTCATTTGGTTTACGAGCCCTCATTCTATCCGATCCTCCGATTTAGGTCCGGTTTATTAATGTAGTTACCTATATTAGGTACCGTTTGATTCCGTGATCTTCTAGCATTGCTTGGTGGTTATCCTAGGACTATTGAGCAATCTCAAGTGAGTACATAGACCCCTCTTTTACTGTTTTCCAAACATTTTGGGGTGAAACACATGTGCCTACTTGTTACTTTCGTGCCTTTCATGTTTTCATATCATATGCTTGTTATGTTCATTAGTACATTTATAGTACATGATTTCATTATGTTTTTGATATGTATGTCCTTTGTTGCATACTTAGTACATCGTTTTACATTATATTTTATGCTATGTATGTCCATTGTGTGCATACTTAGTACATTGTTTTACAATACATTTCACATCACATGCTTTGTATGTTCATTTGTTGCATACTTAGTACATTTGTTATATATCACATGCGTACATTTTGGTATGACATTTGGTTTGTTTAAATGGGACAATATACATTCATTAACATTGATCACGCCATTCGTTAGTAGGTAGTGGTACCATAGGAATTGACAACTCCCGTTCCTGACATCCTAGGTATGTTTGGATGGAAGGAATGACCGAATTCGATAAACATAACACATATAGACCTTTAAATTCGTTTAGGGGTTTATCGCCACAGTCACAAGGCTTGGATGTATGCATTTTCACAAATACCGCATAGATGTTTATATCAGTATAGCATGCATTTGTTCCACAAAACATAACTTTGATTTAAACAATGTTTTACTTCAATACCTTGTTTTGTGCATTTTACATATGGTTTAGTTGATATATTTCACTTACCATACATGATATTTTGGATACACATTACATGATTTGCATTATACATAAACATTTTGACATTGACATACACAATTCATGATTTACATTAGACATAAACATTTTGACATTGACATTGACATACACAATTCATGATTTACATTAGACATAAACATTTTGACATTGATATACACAATTCATGATTTACATTAGACATAGACATTAGACATGGTTTTTACACAAACATTTTGACATTTGATTATACATAAACATTTTACTTTGGTGGTTTGGTTTGAGTAAGTGATTTAAGTAACGAGGCGTGTGAAATATGATACAAGCATGGTGGATACGCCGCTGGTACTTCCTATATATAAGTGCTTGTATGGTACTACATATCGTAGCGTTATTTAAACCATTTCAATTTAGACATATAACATTTTATACAAATAACATACTTTTCACAATACATTGTTTTACAAACAACTTATATGATACAAACTCATTTTACTTGGTTATTCATTTAACCATGTATTATTCTTTTATACATATATATCATTTGGTTTATTTATCACTTTTCAAATGATTTACAAGACAAAGCAAATTACAAGGTTCATGACTAAACATTTTCTTAAACATAAGTCATGAATTCTATTTTCACAAAACCTATGTATCTCACAGGCATTTTTATGCTGACGTACCTATTTTCACATGTGTTTCAGGACATGATGCATAGGATTTATCAAGATACACTTAGGCGGACTTGGGCCATAGCGACAATAAAAGATGCAAGACTAGTTATTTATGTTATGTTTCTTTGATTGTCAAGACATTGTAACACTTTTAATCAATAAAACAATATTCAAATTTCCATGTGTTATGAAACAATGATTCTGTTACAACACTCCCCGACGATTCCGCCACGTTTGTTGTTTTACGTGGTCGGGGTGTGACAGAAAAGTTGGTATCAGAGCCCATGGTTATAGGGAATTAGGTTATTAGTAATGCTTTGACCTAGTCTATAACCTTCCTAGGACCCTAACGCGAGTTTACTTGCGTTTAGTCGTAAGACAATACCGTCACCTATCCTTAAGTGACAACCACAACAAGAACACAAATTTCAAAACCACCTTGAAAACCAATCATCTGTTCTAGGATGATTGATTACTAGGTTTTGAACCCTTTAAGTTTTCAAAATCTCGTCAAAGTTTGGGTCTTATAATGTGAACACGTGCAAACTGGAAGAGTGAATGCCTGTACCCTGAGTTTTCTGTCAAAGGCTAGAGTGTTCGTACAAATCCGCAGTATCGGACCAGTCACTCTTACCTGGGAACTCTTGGGGTAAGTGTTCACTTATAGGCAAGCATGTCTTCAGTGATACATTAATATGATCCGCTTACTTTGATTTGTCACCGTCTCATTTGTTTGCCTTAGGTAACAAACAAATGATCACAAATTCTTATGCATTGCCATTTTGTTTTGTTTTATTTTCCGATAACATTTCATTGTTTCCTCCTATATCCTTCATTTCCTCCAGAATGTCTCTTCATCGCAACGATGCGCAGATATCCGAGCAGACTGCCAAATTTGCCGAGCGAATAGGCGAAGTAATCCTGAAGACTGTTGAATTAGGCATTGCCATGTCTCGTCTCAACAATGAAGCCACTCAAGAGACACCAAAGGAAGCAGAAGTCAAGCCAGCACCACCAGCCAAGAAACCAATCGAGGAATCAAAGACCATGGATGAACAGACTGGATCCCCTAAGAAGTCAAAGAAGCGAAAGGCTTCTCAGAACTTCGCCGTGGTCGCTCACAATGGTCAAGCCGTCCCCAACCAACCAGCTCAACCCCCTGCTAGGAAGCCATATAATGGAACCGCACCCTTGTGCAACCAATGTAACCTTCATCATCATGCTAGTGTGAAGTGCCGCAAATGCCAGATTTGTGGACTTATAGGTCATACAGCAAGGGTTTGCTCAACTGCAGCTGTACCAAATCAAGCAGGACCCATCCGGGTGGCAACACCACCTGCTAAGAAGCAATACAAGGGAACAGCACCAATATGCGACAAATGTAATGGGCATCACCAAGCTCACTTACAGTGTCGTCTGTGTGTATCATGTGGGCGAGTTGGTCACCTGGCAATTGCTTGTCGATGTAACCCGAACCAAGGTGGTCCAAATCAACCACAAGCCAATCCTGCTCAAGCTCGCTTCCCGCCTGGATCGTGCTACAACTGTGGCAAGATGGGTCATTTCATGAATAAATGCCTGA
Organism: Helianthus tuberosus; assembly: GCA_030545235.1. Lineage (NCBI taxonomy): Eukaryota > Viridiplantae > Streptophyta > Magnoliopsida > Asterales > Asteraceae > Helianthus > Helianthus tuberosus. The sequence continues at coordinate 28,910 of JARYGA010053859.1, forward strand.
AGCTTGCTAAGGCAAATCCAACCCACGGATGAGCAGTCGGCTGATTAGAAGATGTTGTTGTCTTATGCTTTTGTTTCTTCTTTTTTCTGTAATGTGAAACAATCTGTTTTGTTTATAAATAAATTGTTGTTCACAATTCTGATATACAAGTGTAGTTACATGAGTGTATGGCATTTCCCTATGATACCTACGACGAGGAACTACATTCTTACAAACTACTCTTGCGAATTTCCCATTCTTGTGTTTGCTCATGATTCCCTTGGAAAATTCTAAGTACTCGTTTCACTCTAAGAAACAAAGTACAGAAAATAAAGTGACATTACGAGTGATCGTGCTTTTGCACATCTGTGCCTTTGAAATCCTTGGTTAGATAACTAAGGATATTTTCAAATCTCATACCCATTACGTTCTGATTTTTCAACATGCATAACATAAGTTTTCAAAACAACCTTCATGATTTCAAAATGTTATTAATACCGTATAATTACTTATATCAAGTGCGTAACTTCCAAAGCATCATTCATGTTTTCCAAAAACCTTATACATACTTTCAAAATTCAACTCATGATTTTAAAACATTTTATAAATATACTTACCTAGTACACCTACTTTATGATTTCAAAAGTATTATACATAAGGTTTCAGAAACATTGAACACATTTTTTTAAGAACCCCATGCATAGTTTTCAAAAATATTTTTCCTCATACATTGACTTAACTTTCAAATTCCGCTTCATATGTCGCCTTGGCATATCGAGCATCTCAACCTCATAAGCATTTTACTTCATGTTTTGACTTAAATACGTCCAGTGCAAGGTTTCAAAACATCTTCAACTTCTAAAATCCTTATGGGATCTTTTTATCTCCACAATTAGACCTTTGTGGATGATTATCATACAAATCAGAATCCTTAGTTGGATTCCTTGTGTACCTTAATTCGAACATCTCGGTTCCTTACAATCGAAATCGAATTTTCTCTTTAAAAATCTTTCTATCTTTGTAGTTAGATTCTTGATAATGTTTAAAGTACCAAATGAAATCAACGGAATGGATTCCTAGTGTGCTTTAAATGCATGTGCATAATTTACAAAATGATAACAAATTAAAGATCAAGATAAACAATTTTATGGTTATGTGTTTTTGTGTTATGTATTTCCTTTTGTGGTTTTATTTTTGTTATCCAAATCCTCGTAGAACCTTCCATATCTTCATATGAAGGATTCATAGTAGGATATCCAAAGGTACTACCTTAAATCCTTAATGGGCTTCTATGTAATAGTTAAGACCCTTTGATTATATAGTACCATTCCATGATTCATAAGAGACCCTTTTAGTGGTCTAGTAAAAAAGATTGATTCAAAAATCTGGTTAAGAATGACATGTGATGATATAAGCTGAAAAGACTCCTTGGTTGTCTATTAAAATCATTTATTGATTTAATAAAATGGACCCTATGGTGGTCTAGTCACAATCATCACAGGCCCGTTCATTTGTTTTCTTCCCCTACACATTTTTAAGATGCACTACGTGACTATGCAAGGAATTACGTAATTATGGATGCATACATAATTACGAAGTTCAGTGCACGGAAACCGCAATAAGATTTATTATGTGTAAAAACCGATAGTGGCAACAATAACGAAATGTGAACAATGTACAGGAGGTACGGTGGACGCACCAATAACGCTTAATAGACTTGTATATAAGTGTCCCTCCTACATCGTAAGCATGATGTTATTTAAAGTTACTAGAGGTAAAAGAACTCTAACCAGTGTTGTTCGATCTTTTCAACTTCATGTTTTAAACTCTCACAAGTTTCCTCTAAATAAAATTTCGGGACGAAATTTCCTAAAGTAGGGGAGACTGTGACACCTGTGCCTCCACGGCCATCAAACAAATACTGTATCAATGAAATATTGTATTTCATACTTGGGAGTTGTATAAATATGTGTATTGTTTGCACATATCAATTCCAGTTCGATTTCGGGCTCTAAATCGCTTTCTGGAAGGTTATACGCACACCGATGCGTAAATATAACCAGTTTAATGAAACAAACACTCCGGAACAGTGAAATAGGGTTAACATACCTTAAATAACCTTTACATAACTTAGAAATAAGTTTTGGAGGCTTTGGTATGGCAAAATCAAGTTAATTCGCTTACAGGGACTAAATTTGACAAACTGCGAAAGTATGCCAATTTGAACTGTAACAGACACTCCTGAACATGACCATAAGTTAAACATACCATAAATATCCTTTACATAGCTTCGAAATAGGCTTTGAAGGGTTCGGTGTGCTAAAATAAACTTTTGGGTCATTTAGGGACTAAAAGCGTCAAAAAGTGCATAAGTTTGCATCTTCGCGCATAACTTACATTCTGAATACATCCGGACATCAAAAAAATTATGTAAGCACTAAAATATTTTATTTTAATGTTTGGCACAAGAAAAATCCATTCGTCGTGTAATTTGGATCATTTTATGCGTCCGTTACGACTTCCGTCGTAATTAACCGAACAACGCAATCGTACGGCCAAACGAACCGACATACAAGATATTTTTGAGCAAATTTTAAGTTCCCTATACTTTAACTTCATTTTAGAGCTTTGAAATGGGGTTAACGAGGCTTAAACGTGTCGAAAATGCATCGAAAACCAAGTTTGGAGCTGCAGGGACCAAAACTGTCATTTCAGCAAAGTTACTGGCTTACGGACCGTAAGACCTCACCCTTACGGTCCGTAAGGACCTCCCAGAACCTCAGAATGTGGTTAACAGCTGTTAAGCACTCGTAAACCCAATGCCACATGTTAATCCCTGATGTTGGGGGGCCAATTTGGGTACCAAGGTGTTGCAACAAGTGTTGGGATGAGATTGAAGCACGTTATTCGATAAACGATCTTAACGGTTCTAACATTCCTATAAATACCCAACCCATTCACTTACAAAACCCACAAATCTGATCTAAGAATGCTCTAAGTTGAAGCCATTGCTTCATACCTGAGCTACTTGGATCAAGATTAGCTTGCGGGGACCCTTTGTAAGTGTTCTTTCGTTCTTTTATCGCTTTTCGAGTCCGAAAGTCAAACTATGTTTGACTTTCTGACATTGACCAGTTTATGGTCATCATGAATTTCGTTTGAACTTCCTAACGTGAGCGTAATCACGATGGTTATAGTCCCTAGTGGCTATACCTACTGATTACCACGTTATCTAGGCTCAGTGACGAGTCGTAGTTTCGGCCAAAATGCGTATTCTTGCGTATTTTGTAACCAAACTACTCTTAGGTATCAAAACCGTTTGTTTTGATACCAAACCTGTTTTCTAAACTTAGTTAAGCATGTTTTAACATGCTTAGCTCGTATCTTTTAGTTTAGTGCTTATATAGGGTCGTAAGTGATGTCTGTCGTTAGTGACATGCAAAAACCGAAATAAACTAGTAGATAGGATAAGTCGGATATCGAACCAGAGGAGGATTGTGGAAAGTGTCGAATGAAAAGTATTAATTAATTACTACTGAATTAGAAAATCGGTGTGATTGATTATAATAATTATCTAAATTAACAAATAAAATTGAGAAAAATATTGAGTTGTAATAAACAATGATAAGGAAAGGTGATCACTCCGGGATTCAGATTGTGTGATTAACTAATAACTTAGCTGATTGTCATATTGGATACTATTGGTTAAACGATACAATTATCAACTATTCATGCAATGAATAATTATTCAACCAACAAAGTATAATCGGATTTAAACGTATTTATGTCTCTGTCTATCACACAGGATTCGTTTGTCAAACGAATTATAAAAATGCAAGTAAAGACCGTCTGTCACACGGTTACAATCCAAACTCAATACATAAAACAATAAACCAAATCAATAGTGTCTTACACAATCATTCACCCGAAGTGTCCACAAGAGATTTAGCCGCTCATGTCGGTTGATTGATCTTCATAGCTTTCTCTATCCTCTCCCCTACTGCCGTCGAGATGATGATGTCTCCAAATCTGCGGCCCCCCCAAAATATAGTTTGATGTGCCCTCCTCTTCTTGTATGACGGCTGCCTCCTTTCACATGTGCGTCCACTATTTGGACCAAAGAAGTCCACCAAGCCCACATGTGCGGCCCAAGTCACATGGGTAAATGGATGATGTGATGTCAGTTGCTTTCCTCTTGAATTCGTCCACTATGCGGCCCAATATGATAATGATAGTAAATTGTTTTGACTTTTGATGTCGGCTGCCAATTCAAGTCCACGTGAGGTTTAATTAATAGAGTTTGACTATTTTGTCCCTCCAATATTCCCCTTCTCGGCTGTGTGTATAGGATGATTTTAAATTGTGATTATTTATGACACAATTAGTGTCCAATCAAAAGTCTTGCATGTCTGCGCCAAAATAAATGATTTGATGTTGTGAGGTTGTCGATAATACTCCTCCACATGATGATAGATTCTATAGAATGGTCCAATGAATAAAATTCCTTCAATCCATGCGTGTGCCATATAATCACCACCGTAGCCTACGGTTAAAGAACCGTAGGTTACGATCCATACATTCTGTTGTACTCAATTACTTCTGCCCGTAGGTTACGCTCTTGAACCGTAGCTTACGTCAAACCTTGAACTTCCAATTCCTTTCACAGCATACTTTCATTGAATGACAATTAGCCCCCTAGACTTTATTCTTTCACATTTTTCTTGTATATTCACGTTATTTCTCGATCCGAACAAGTCCGAATGATATGATATATCTTGGTTATCACCCATGGTCGTTCCACTTCATTACTAAACTCTCCAACTTTACCGAATTACGCGATTAACCTGTAAAACCATAAAAGCTCGTAGTTATCACATTCAAAACATATAACCGCATAAAACGCATTAAATCACACAAGATAACACACTTAAAGCTCATGTTTCACACTCTCCATCACATCCCCGCACTTAGCATTGATTGTCCTCAATCAACCATCACACACATTACTCACCTTATTAACAAATCACCATTAAATCCCTTACCGAATTAGCAACTTAAGGTCCCAAGTCATACCCGTCCCATAGACTGACACAATCGAGATTGACAATCTGACAAACAAATGATACGCGTTTAAAACAATTTAAGACTTGCCTAACTAAAACTAACATGCCTATGATATTACACACATGCCACACGCCCCTCACAATCATCACTCCTCTCGGTTTAATCAAGACTAGCGTGTAATGTGCTAGTATATATTTCGCTCAAAACCAAATATGCTACCTTGCAATCATAAGCTTGTTTAGCAATCGTACCTCCACTGTATCAAATAACATAACACATATCAAAAGGACTTTTCGGGTTTTGGGTTAAGGGTAAAGGTAGGGAAATATTTTTGGCTTTTTATATTTATTGGTGAACACAAATGAAGATACCAAACCATGACAACTTTATTCATAACAACTACTAACACATGGGTTAATTTCGACCCATTTACTTAACACGAACATAATAATACTTTTATTTTTTTCTTTTTCTTTCTTTTCTCTTTTTTTTTCATTTCATTTTTTCTTTTTTTTTTCTTCAACAAATCTGACACATAATTGTCATTCATGGTTGGTAATCAAACAGGTCAACAAAGGTGTAACAAACGAAAGATATAAGGCTCAACATGGTTAACTAAGGTGGGTGGATAAACAATCAACAAATAACACAATGGAAGGGATCCTAATGCCTTTATCATTTATATGCATACGCTAAACCACAGTCTCGGCACGTATCAAACCACACAAGTTCTAACACAAAGCAACATATGGCCTACACTCAACAATTGAACATTTATTGCAATTTCATCTAACAGCTAGTAGGCTCAAATATCTCACCGAACAAAAGGAATAAGGGTTACCGACACGTAGCATGTGTAATTCCTAAAGCATGTTACCCCTAGTTAGGCATCTCTTTTTAACTATTTTATAAAAACCTGTCAGAAATACTCTCATGAAACTTAAAGGGACAACCATGACTAGGGATCTAAGTTAGTTTAATATCAACAAGAAACCCTTTAGCGATTGAAAATGTCGGTTTTCATGTAGTTCAAGCATACTCGAGACACAAAATTTTTTAAAATTTTTCAATTTTTCTCGATTTCAACCATTCCAAGCATTTTATATGATCAACAATCTTACCAACCCTTTTCTCGAGTTACCGCATCCCCACACTTGGGATACATTGTCCCCAATGTATGGTGCAATTTATAATCTAAACTCGAGAGATACCACCCACAAACCATGAACGACTAACACCTAGACGACTAGACACATAAAACCACTCCCAACACAAAGACTCACACCACCAAAAACACAAAACAAATAAAATAAAGGATAGAGAGACACATTGACCTGATCAGTAAATCAACAAGTGTCTGTAGTGGTGCAGCTGCTGCGATCTAACCGGAACATACGCCCCTCATGGATTCTTTGAGATCTCACCGGGGATGTTGCCAAACATCCCCACACTTGATTCATTGCATCCGTGAAGATGGAACGTAGAACCTGTCAAAACACAAACACACCAAAACGAGACCAAACAAAGTACACTACTCTACATCCTCGGGCTGCCTCCCGAGAGCGCTAAGTTTAAAGGTCTTCAGCCAGACCGTACCTGATACGCGCTACGGTGGTCTCAGTGCACATTTACCAAAAACATTTCCAACGAATGCCCGAACATTTACATGCCATCTCCATAGGTTTGTAAATATAATTGGCATGTTCAGACTGCGCCTGCGGGTTTCGCTGATCCACTTCACGAGATATACACCGATGTCTTGTAGCTTCACCCTTTTCATCTTCTTCCTCGAACCCTCTTCCCCACACTTGTTAATTGCAATGATTGATATGGGAAGAGGTTCGGTACACACATTCATCTCATCAGACTGCTCTGCCTCATCATCCTCACACACCATCTGATCCACCAGTGACTCTTCATCAGATAAAGGATTCATTGGTGTGGTATTATCCTCCACAACCTCATCCTCCATGTGAGAATAATCTCTAATATCAATAGGTAATGGTGAGAGACGCTCTTCTATTTCTATCTTCATTTTTAACTTCTGACACTTGGAAACTAGGCAGCTGATTCGATCTTCATCTGAAAGGTTGGGTGTTGATAAATACCGCTCGAGTTTGGATAAAGTCACTTCCAACGTAGCAAGCTTTTTCTCCTCCTCGGTCTGATAAGTATAGACACCCTCGGGCTCAGGATATTCCTCGGGATGATACTGTCGGTATCCCTGATACGGTGTTGAGATGTACGCATCCATCATTTTTTTATTCCAATACTCTGGATTTTCCAAATACACCGCGCACACATCATCATAAACAGAAGTATGATTACGACCGCAACAGAAACATTGTCCATCCGTCCTTGGTTCATAATAAGCATCCTCGTCCCGATCCCATCCGTCAGAGTAATAACCATCCTCCACCGTTGTATCAGAATCATAGAAATATGGTGGAGGGGAAGGATTATCATAGCAAGGCATCGGTGGTTCTTCCAATTTCGCTCTTTCCCGTCTAAATCGGGCCTCGTGGCAACCGATACACGGGTGAAGTGGTTCCCCGCACAAAATGCATGTAAGAGAGCTGCAGAATATTGTAAGATCTGTCATCCTGCACAAACACAAAAACACAAGCACCACGCATAAATCTGAACAAAACAAAACAAATCAAAACTGACACTATTTTTGGATTTTTTTTATTTTTATTTTTATTTTTTTAACTAAAACTTAACACTAAACACTTTGCGCACGCCTCCCCGGCAACGGCGCCATTTTGATGTCTGTCGTTAGTGACATGCAAAAACCAAAATAAACTAGTAGATAGGATAAGTCGGATATCGAACCAGAGGAGGATTGTGGAAGGTGTCGAATGAAAAGTATTAATTAATTACTACTGAATTAGAAAATCGGTGTGATTGATTATAATAATTATCTAAATTAACAAATAAAATTGAGAAAAATATTGAGTTGTAATAAACAATGATAAGGAAAGGTGATCACTCCGGGATTCAGATTGTGTGATTAACTAATAACTTAGCTGATTGTCATATTGGATACTATTGGTTAAACGATACAATTATCAACTATTCATGCAATGAATAATTATTCAACCAACAAAGTATAATCGGATTTAAACGTATTTATGTCTCTGTCTATCACACAGGATTCGTTTGTCAAACGAATTATAAAAACGCAAGTAAAGACCGTCTGTCACACGGTTACAATCCAAACTCAATACATAAAACAATAAACCAAATCAATAGTGTCTTACACAATCATTCACCCGAAGTGTCCACAAGAGATTTAGCCGCTCATGTCGGTTGATTGATCTTCATAGCTTTCTCTATCCTCTCCCCTACTGCCGTCGAGATGATGATGTCTCCAAATCTGCGGCCCCCCCAAAATATAGTTTGATGTGCCCTCCTCTTCTTGTATGACGGCTGCCTCCTTTCACATGTGCGTCCACTATTTGGCCCAAAGAAGTCCACCAAGCCCACATGTGCGGCCCAAGTCACATGGGTAAATGGATGATGTGATGTCAGTTGCTTTCCTCTTGAATTCGTCCACTATGCGGCCCAATATGATAATGATAGTAAATTGTTTTGACTTTTGATGTCGGCTGCCAATTCAAGTCCACGTGAGGTTTAATTAATAGAGTTTGACTATTTTGTCCCTCCAATATTCCCCTTCTCGGCTGTGTGTATAGGATGATTTTAAATTGTGATTATTTATGACACAATTAGTGTCCAATCAAAAGTCTTGCATGTCTGCGCCAAAATAAATGATTTGATGTTGTGAGGTTGTCGATAATACTCCTCCACATGATGATAGATTCTATAGAATGGTCCAATGAATAAAATTCCTTCAATCCATGCGTGTGCCATATAATCACCACCGTAGCCTACGGTTAAAGAACCGTAGGTTACGATCCATACATTCTGTTGTACTCAATTACTTCTGCCCGTAGGTTACGCTCTTGAACCGTAGCTTACGTCAAACCTTGAACTTCCAATTCCTTTCACAGCATACTTTCATTGAATGACAATTAGCCCCCTAGACTTTATTCTTTCACATTTTTCTTGTATATTCACGTTATTTCTCGATCCGAACAAGTCCGAATGATATGATATATCTTGGTTATCACCCATGGTCGTTCCACTTCATTACTAAACTCTCCAACTTTACCGAATTACGCGATTAACCTGTAAAACCATAAAAGCTCGTAGTTATCACATTCAAAACATATAACCGTATAAAACGCATTAAATCACACAAGATAACACACTTAAAGCTCATGTTTCACACTCTCCATCAGTAAGGTAAGCGATCTAAACAATCGCTTATAGTTTCGAACCCGACCCGTTTGGTCGATCATTAGGATCCGACCAAACACATTAGGTGACCATAGTATATAGGGAATAAGCTTCCGAGGTTATACCATATGGTCACTTCGTTAAGTAGTTGTATGATAGGTTTATATGCCTTAGGTAAATTACCAAAATGCCATTTTTAATCCAAAATACATTTTAAGCATATGTAACATAACTTTTAACATCTAAACTTATTTGGCAACAATATTAGACATGTTAAGGCATATTTTACTTGTCACAGGACTAGTTAGGCGTTCCGAACGTGTTTTACGCGAACGACGCGTTAAAGTAGCATAAGCTACCTAAACGGGTCGTAATGGGTCGTAAGCACTTAGGTTAGGTTTCATTTTAGTATGTGGGCTTTGTTAAACCATATTACATGAGTTCCCATACTCATTTGGTTTACGAGCCCTCATTCTATCCGATCCTCCGATTTAGGTCCGGTTTATTAATGTAGTTACCTATATTAGGTACCGTTTGATTCTGTGATCTTCTAGCATTGCTTGGTGGTTATCCTAGGACTATTGAGCAATCTCAAGTGAGTATATAGACCCCTCTTTTACTGTTTTCCAAACATTTTGAGGTGAAACACATGTGCCTACTTGTTACTTTCGTGCCTTTCATGTTTTCATATCATATGCTTGTTATGTTCATTAGTACATTTATAGTACATGATTTCATTATGTTTTTGCTATGTATGTCCTTTGTTGCATACTTAGTACATCGTTTTACATTATATTTTATGCTATGTATGTCCATTGTGTGCATACTTAGTACATTGTTTTACAATACATTTCACATCACATGCTATGTATGTTCATTTGTTGCATACTTAGTACATTTGTTATTTATCACATGCGTACATTTTGGTTTGACATTTGGTTTGTTTAAATGGGACAATACACATTCATTAACATTGATCACGCCATTCGTTAGTAGGTAGTGGTACCATAGGAATTGACAACACTCGTTCCTGACATCCTAGGTATGTTTGGATGGAAGGAATGACCGAATTCGATAAACATAACACAGATAGACCTTTAAATTCGTTTAGGGGTTTATCGCCACAGTCACAAGGCTTGGATGTATGCATTTTCACAAATACCGCATAGATGTTTATATCAGTATAGCATGCATTTGTTCCACAAAACATAACTTTGATTTAAACCATGTTTTACTTCAATACCTTGTTTTGTGCATTTTACATATGGTTTAGTTGATATATTTCACTTACCATACATGATATTTTGGATACACATTACATGATTTGCATTATACATAAACATTTTGACATTGACATACACAATTCATGATTTACATTAGACATAAACATTTTGACATTGACATACACAATTCATGATTTACATTAGACATAAACATTTTGACATTGATATACACAATTCATGATTTACATTAGACATGGTTTTCACACAGACATTTTGACATTTGATTATACATAAACATTTTACTTTGGTGGTTTGGTTTGAGTAAGTGATTTAAGTAACGAGGCGTGTGAAATATGATACAAGCATGGTGGATACGCCGCTGGTACTTCCTATATATAAGTGCTTGTATGGTACTACATATCGTAGCGTTATTTAAACCATTTCAATTTAGACATATAACATTTTATACAAATAACATACTTTTCACAATACATTGTTTTACAAACAACTTATATGATACAAACTCATTTTACTTGGTTATTCATTTAACCATGTATTATTCTTTTATACATATATATCATTTGGTTTATTTATCACTTTTCAAATGATTTACAAGACAAAGCAAATTACAAGGTTCATGACTAAACATTTTCTTAAACATAAGTCATGAATTCTATTTTCACAAAACCTATGTATCTCACAGGCATTTTTATGCTGACGTACCTATTTTCACATGTGTTTCAGGACATGATGCATAGGATTTATCAAGATACACTTAGGCGGACTTGGGCCTTAGCGACAATAAAAGATGCAAGACTAGTTATTTATGTTATGTTTCTTTGATTGTCAAGACATTGTAACACTTTTAATCAATAAAACAATATTCAAATTTCCATGTGTTATGAAACAATGATTCTGTTACAACACTCCCCGACGATTCTGCCACGTTTTGTTGTTTTACGTGCTCGGGGTGTGACACGGCCGCCCGTTCCCGGGACAGATAGGGGACGGGGGTTGCGATAGAAGGTGGTATCAGAGCTAAGCCACTGATTCAGCCACAGAAGTGTTCTGCTGACACCAAGATATTATTCAAATTGTTTGGAAATTAATTACGGAAAGACGTGCATATCTGTATTTTATTGTTGTGTGTTATTTGACTATTTTTTAGTTTAAAGTATGAGCGATCAAGGACCCTTCGACGCTTATCGTCAGTTGTCTGGCTCACCTAGAAGCGAAGGCACCTCTTCACAGCTTGCCCTATCTGGGTATTCAGCTGACAATGAAGATGGGATATTCGTCTTTAAGGCTTAGTCTGAAGAGCCATTTCCTCAGAAAAAGAGAGGATGGTTCAGTAGGGGAGCACACGAGCGTAGGAAAAGAATGAAAAAGTTACAACATCAGCGAGTCCTAGCAGCCACTAGGAGAGAAACAGATGCCCACACACAGGATATGCTTAATAGGAATTTAGCAAACTTCCATATTTTAGCATCCACAGTTGCCGACCCAAACCTGGAACAACTAGTAGCCCCTCAACCATTACCCTTGTTTCCCACACAGCCAATGGAGATTTAAAACAGCCCAGAAAATCAAGTCCAAATGCATGATTTCAACCCAGAGGAGATACCTAGGGTACCAGCACTGAATCCCTTAGACCCAGACTACGATCCGTGGTTCGATGATCATAGGGATTATGTGCAACGCTACCACCTAACAGACGAACCCATACCGAACCTAGCAGCTTACCCAGGTCTGGACACTCTAGATCCCTACTACGATAATGATGAATACATTAGGGAAATCTTAGAGAATCCGTATCCTCAGGAAGAACCCATGCCACAGTACCCAGATCCGGTACCAGCACCTGCACCCCCAATGAGTGCAGAAAATGTGCAAGAGCCCCGAACTTTCAGAGAAGAGATTTTAGAAAACAGTGACAGGATGAGGCAGATCGGAGAACGACTCGTCTGGAAGTACGACGAGCATAATATGGAGTTCTGGATGAACCCATATCAGTGAAGGTGATGGTGGAGATAGTAATAATAAAAATATAATATATACATATATATAATATGTGTGTATGAAAAAAAATTATATATAATAATAATAATAATAATAATAATAATAATATATCTATCGTAGTATAGACCACTTTGTGGTTAGTGATGCATATTAGTATTGTAATTTTAGATTCCAGTATCAGTTTGTATTAGATGTATAATAGATAAGAAAGAGTAAGTCGCAATGCTCGACGCTTTTAACCAATATGTGTGTTGTGTGATTGTTTGCCTTAAAATATTATTTTGTGATATTAATAATTGTCAAATGTTTAAAATTCAGATGGACAAAGAAGTGAACCAGGAAAACTAGAATAATGATAACCAGAGTAACAATAACATGGAAAACGAAAACCCGAACAACAACAATAATGGAAACCAAGTGGATAACAGTGCCATGCAACACATAGTGACACAAGGGATAATAAATGCGATGCCATATATTATCAAAACGGTTAAGGAAGCAGAAAATAAAAGTAAACGTGATAGTAAACGACCCACTGAACCTGAACACAACATAAACAATGGACCCATACTTCAAGTGCACATTCCCAAAAGAAGAAGAACCATGTCTTATGGTTGTTCTTATAAAGAATTCTGGTCTTGTAAACCAATGAAATTCTCGGGCAATGAAGGGGCCGTTTGTAACAACCCTTGGTAAAACCAACACCCTCATAAATATTATGACACTTTAGTATATTGTAAAATATTCCAATATGTCTTATATTACACCCCGTATGTGAAAACCGAGCCCAAATTATGTTTTAATATATAAAATAAATCAAAAATAAGAAAAATGGAGTTGAGGCGGGCCGCGTAGACCCACCCCAACATCTCACGCGGGTGGTATCAAGACTGGAATTGACTCCGTTGACTTCTTAAGTTGATACGGGCCGCGTAAGCTTAAGCTTACGCGGGCCGCTAGAGATCATGAAACGCGGAGACATCCGGTGCTGACACGTGTCGACATCGTGGCGGTCTAGAGGATGACCGGTACAAGCTATATGTTGACCAGGTGGTTGACGCGGGCCGCGTAAGGCTTAGCCTTATCTTACGCAGGCCGCCTGGAAGTCAGAATCCAACACTATATATAGAACTCATCGGTTTACGTTTTTCGTCGCTCACATTTCAATCTCAAATCACAATTTCTGTAGGAAAGTTATAATACATGGGTATTATACCCTTAATTAGCGAGGTTCTGCTCCGTTGTAAGTATTATAACCCCAGTTTCATAATAGTTACGCTGCCCGATTGATTTAGGGTTCCGTAACAACTGTCGTGGTTCTGCCCGACGTAGTTGTTGGAATGCCGTCTCGGGGAGGGTATCATTAATAATTTCAAAGGGTTATGATACTAACCAATGTACATTTGTATAAATTATAGATTATACCCATGAAACCTTTACAAGAAGCCTAAGATAGCAAAGTGAGTTTATCCTCTTTTTGTTAACCTTTTTGGAATGTTTTACAAAACCTTAAATGTTTTACAATGTGATTAAGCGGTGATTGAGTCTTTGTAGTTCTTCAATTACTGCCGGTATGTTGGGGTTTTGTATACAAAATTTACTACACTGTGAGTAGTAAGTCAAGGTTGACAGTACGTTACCATTGGACAATGAGTTAGCCAATGTGTAATATGACCCACAGGTCAGTGGATTGATAGTACCAAATGGAGTAATTGTTTAGACATAAACATTGTAATCGTCCTCAATACTGTTTTAATCGATAAAATGTTTCTTGATTAAACTGGGATTCACTCACCAGTATTTCCGACTGACAAATGTTTTTAAAACGCGTTTCAGGTAACCCAATGTGACAGCCAATTAGTAGAAAGCCAGCTGGAGAGCACTAAAGGCTTGGAGATAATGTGGCTATAAAAGTTACCTAATAAACGATGTTTTAAATTCAATAAGATAGGGTTTATCACTATAAATGTATTGTAATAAGAAACTTGGATTTTATCCATGTGATTATTAATATAAAATATGGTGGTTTTACTCTGATAAACATTTCCTAACTACGGTCCTGATGTAAATTCCGCTGCAAGATTAAATAACCTGATACTACCACAACTGAGATCGCGTCCGCCCGTTCCCGGGAATAAGGGATCGGGGGTTGCGACAGGAAGTGGTATCAGAGCCTAGCCACTAGTCTGAGCCAAAGAAGTGTTCTGCTGACACTTAAAATTCTATATTTTGTGTTAGGAAATAAATTACGGAAATACGTGCATAACTGTAATTATTTGTTATTTGTTATTTGACTATTTGTTAGTTTTCAGTATGAGTGATCAAGGACCATCAGACGTGAATCGTCAGTTATATGATTCACCTAGGAGTGAAGGTACATCATCACTGCCTGCCCTATCAGGGTATTCTGCTAATCAGGAGGAGGGAATATTTGCCTTTAGAGCTCAATCTGAAGAACCATTTCCTAATAAGAAACAAGGATGGTTCAGTAAAGAAGCTTTTGCTCGTAGGAAGAGATTGCGAAAATTTTAACAGCAAAGAGCGTTAGCAGCTATTAAGCGAGAGACAGATGCCCATACACAGGACATACTTAATAGAAGCCTAGCTAATTTTCATATCTTAGCTACAACTGCTGCTGACCCAGGTCTGGAACAACTAGTAGCCCCACAACCATAAAACCCAGAACAACCCATGGAAATAGAAAACCCGGAAAACCAAGTAGAGATGCACGATTTTAACCCAGAAGAAATCCCAAGGGTACCTGCACCAAACCCTCTAGATCCAAATTACGACCCCTGGTGGGACGACAATAGGACTTTGTGCAACGTTACCCTATTCAGGAATATCCACCCATACAGAACATAGAAGCTTACCCAGGTATAGACCCTTTAGATCCCTATTACCAAAATGATTATATTAGGGAGATATTAGAGGATCCTTACCAATTTCAGGAACTGTCACCCCCATATCAGGAACCCGCACCCCAAATTCCAAACCCAGTCCGAGAACCTGCACCCCCAATGAGTGCAGAAAACGTGCAAGAACTTAGGACTTTCGGGGAGGAAATTTTAGAAAGCAGTGAGAGAATGCGTCAGGTGGGAGAACGTCTCGTATGGAAATACGATGAACGTAATATGGATTTTTGGATAAATCCATATCCGTGAATGAGATGGCGAAACGATGGTAGTAATAATATTATAATAATAATAAAATAAATAAAAATAAATAAAATATGTGTGTACGGATACATATTACTATTAGTTTAATTTTCTTTCTGTTGGTATTGTAATCTTTATTTCTGTACTAGTGTGTAATAGACGCATAGTATATGAAAATAGAGTACAAGTCGCAATGATCGACGGTTTTGGATAAATTGCGTGTCATGTGATTTATTAAATTAACTATTATTTGTGATATTAATATGGGGTAAATGTTTAAAATTCAGATGGCCGACGAAGAAAATCAAGGAAATTTGAATAACGATAATCAGAGCAACATTAACGTGGTTAATGAAAACCCAAGCATCAATAACAATGGAAATCAGATGGATAATAGTGCTATCCAACATATAGTGGCACAAGGAATTATAGACGCAATGCCATTTATTCTTCAAACGGTTCAAGAAGCGAATAATAAAAGTAAACATAGCAATAAGCGACCAATTGAACCAGAACATAGCGTGAACAATAGACCTATACTTCAAATGCCCATTCCCAAAAGAAGAAGAACCGTGCCTTACGGTTGTTCATACAAAGAATTCTGGTCCTGTAAACCAATAGAATTCTCGGGCAATGAAGAACCTATTGCAGCTCTACGCTGGATAGAAAAGACTGAGGCTGTTCTAAAAATAAGTAAATGTGCGAAAGAGGACAAGATAATGTTTGCTTCCAATCTATTTAAGAATGCAGCCTTAGAATGGTGGAACATTATCCTTCGGTCTAGAGGAAGTGATAGGATTTATAGTATGGATTGGAAAGAATTTAGGAATATGGTAGAAAGGAAATTCTGCCCTCCAAATGAAAAGGAGCAGATAGCAAACAAATTCCTAAATCTTAGGATGAATGGTGTGGATAGTAAGGGGTACACGAAGTTATTCTTTGAATATGCTAGAATAGTACCAACTCTTGCTTCACCAGAACCAGTGTTAATCTCTCGTTATATTTGGGGATTAATTGGAGAGATTAGACATGTAGTCAAGGCAGCTAGACCTCAAACTATAGAAGAAACTGTAGAACTAGCCAATACCTTGACAGATGAGTTAGTCCGTACTAGAGAAAAAGACCAGATGAGAAACCTAACCCAAAGGCTTACTCAAGAATTTCGTTCTGGAAATTTCAATCGTAGGAATATGGGTTCTACCTCTGCACCATATTGCAAGGTCTGCAAGAAAAAGCACTCGGGAAAATGTTCCAATCTCTGCAATTACTGCAAGATGCCAGGACACAAGGAAGAAAATTGCAAGAGGAAATCCAGTAATGGATTATGCTACAACTGTGGAGAGAAAGGTCATATCAGGCCAAACTGTCCAAAATTGGCCCCAGCTGCAAACAACAAGAATACTAAAAATGCTAGAGCATTTGTTCTTACTGCAGATGAAGCCAAGATGATCCCAGACGTTATAGCTGGTACGTTTTTAGTTAATGATATATTTGCTAAAGTATTATTTGACTCTGGTGCGAACAAAAGTTTTATTAATACTTCGTTTTGCAAAATTCTAACTCAGTCATTAACTAAACTACCACAAGAATGTCTAGTAGAGACAGCCAATGGAGAAACCGTTAGAATTTCTGAAATCTTGCAGGGAGCAAGCATAGAAATTTTGAATCAGAAATTTATTGCAAATCTTTATCCCATGAATCTGGCAGGATTCGATGTTGTTTTAGGAATGGATTGGTTAATAGCCAATAAAGCCAATATTTTATGTGATCAAAAGTCAATACAAGTAAATTCACCGAAAGGTAAAACGATCACAATTAAAGGAGATAAGCCGTTTAGATCCACTAAATTAATCTCTGTGATGAAAATTGCAAGTTGTATGAGAAAAGGTTCTATAGTGTACTTGATTTCTATAGTCACTAACACTAAAGGAAAAGAACTAAAAGATATTCCAGTAGTATCTCAATTTTCAGATGTCTTTCCAGAAGAATTACCAGGACTACCTCTAGACAGAGAAGTTGAATTCAGGATTCATCTACTACCCGGAACAGCCCCAATTGCCAAAGCACCCTACCGTTTGGCACCCGCTGAAATGCAAGAACTAAAGAAACAATTAGATGAATTGTTGGAGAAAGGATTTATACAGCCAAGTTCGTCGCCATGGGGAGCGCCGATACTGTTTGTTAAAAAGAAGGACGGATCAATACGTATGTGCATTGACTACCGTGAATTAAACAAAGTCACGATTAAGAATCGGTACCCATTACCAAGAATCGATGATCTGTTTGATCAACTACAAGGAGCTCGATTTTTCTCTAAAATCGATTTAAGGTCAGGATATTATCAATTAAAGGTACAGGAAGAGGACATTCCTAAAACCGCTTTTAGAACAAGGTATGGTCATTATGAATTTACTGTCATACCATTTGGTTTAACCAATGCCCTAGCTGCATTTATGGACATGATGAACCGAGTATGTAAGCCATATTTGGATAAATTCATAATTGTATTCATAGATGATATTCTTATTTATTCTAAGAATAAAGAGGATCATGTAAAGCATTTGCACGCACTTTTAAGTTTGTTAAGAAAGGAAAAGCTTTACGCTAAGTTTTCTAAGTGTGAATTTTGGTTAGAACAGGTACAATTCCTTGGACACCTAGTCAATCATGAAGGAATTCATGTAGATCCAACAAAAATCGAGGCAGTTACTAAATGGAAAACCCCTGAGTCACCAACTGAGGTTAGAAGTTTCTTAGGATTGGCCGGTTATTATAGAAGATTTATTCAAGATTTCTCTAGAATAGCCATTCCCTTAACTAAGTTAACCTGTAAATCTGTTAAGTTTGAATGGGGATTAAAACAAGAAGAAGCCTTTAGAATTCTTAAGCAAAGATTAACTCATACACCTATATTAGCATTACCAGAAGGAACTGAAGACTTTGTAGTCTATTGTGATGCTTCTAAATTAGGTTATGGATGTGTATTGATGCAACGACAAAAGGTTATAGCTTACGCATCTAGACAACTTATGAATCATGAAGAGAATTATTCAACCCATGATTTAGAATTAGGAGCTATAATTTTTGCTCTTAAGATTTGGAGACATTACCTTTATGGTAGTAAGTTTACCATATTCACTGATCATAAGAGTTTAAGGTATATCTTCAAGCAAAAGGAGTTGAATATGAGACAAAGACACTGGATGGAGATGCTTAGTGATTATGATTGTAATATCCAGTATCATGAAGGAAAAGCAAATGTAGTGGGAGATGCTTTAAGCCGAAAGTATCATGAAAAGCCAAGAAGGGTACGTTCTCTTAAATTAATTCTGCAAGTAGATTTAAATGATCAAATAAAAGAAGCACAAGAGTCAGTAATCAAGGAAGATACTGAAAAGTTAAAAGGTATGTTAAAAGAATTAAAACAAGGAACAGATGGAATTTGGAGATTCCATGAAAAGAGAATGTGGATACCTAAATTAGGAAATCTACGTCATCGCATATTAGAAGAAGCTCATAAGTCCAAGTATACGATGCATCCAGGAAGTGACAAAATGTACCAGGATTTAAGGAAAATTTTCTGGTGGATAGGAATGAAGAAAGACATAGCAACCTATGTTTCTAAATGTTTAACTTGTTCACAAGTCAAAGCTGCACACTAGAAACCCTCAGGTTTGTTACAACAATTAGAAATGCCAGTTTGGAAATGAGAATTAATAACCATGGATTTTGTTACTAAATTACCTAAAACTAAAAAAGGAAATGATACAATCTGGGTGATTGTAGATAGACTAACCAAGTCAGCTCATTTCTTACCAATGAAGGAAACAATTAGTATGGAACAATTATCTAAATTGTATGTAAATGAAATTGTTTCTTTACATGGCATTCCTTTATCAATTATTTCTGATAGGGATAGTCGATTTACCTCTCATTTTTGGTCAAGTTTCCAAAAGGCAATGGGAACCAAGTTAAAATTAAGCACAGCTTATCATCCACAAACGGATGGACAAAGTGAAAGAACAATTCAGACAATGGAGGACATGCTTAGAGCTTGTGTAATTGATTTTGGAGGTAATTGTGACGATCACTTACCTTTAATAGAATTTTCTTATAATAATAGTTATCACACAAGTATCAATGCTGCACCATTTGAAGCACTTTATAGAAGAAAGTGTCGAACCCCAGTCTGTTGGGCAGAAATTGGGGAAAAGCAACTATCTGGACCTGAGATAGTGCAAGAAACAACTGACAAGATTATTCAAGTCAAGGAACGACTGAAAGCCGCACGTGATCGACAAAAGAGTTATGCCAATAACCGACGCAAGCCATTGGAGTTTCAGGTAGGAGATAAAGTATTGTTGAAAGTCTCTCCTTGGAAAGGAGTGGTAAGATTCATCAAAAGAGGAAAGCTAAGTCCCAGGTATGTTGGACCCTTCAAGATTATTAGAAAAATAGGACCTGTAGCCTATCAGCTACAACTGCCAGAGGAAATGGCAGGAATACATGATGTGTTTCATATATCTAATCTCAAAAAGTGTTTAGCTGATGAATCATTGATAGTACCTCTTAATGATATAGAGGTAAATGAACAACTTAAGTTTGTAGAAAGACCTCTACAGATTGAAGACAGAAAAATCAAGAATCTCAAGCATAAAAGACTAGTTCTAGTCAAAGTGAAGTGGGACTCCAAAAGAGGACCTGAATACACATGGGAGCTTGAATCAGAAATGCAAAAGAAATACCCGCATTTATTTCAATAGATCTCAAGGACGAGCTCTAAAACAAGGTGGGGAGAATGTAACAACCCTTGGTAAAACCAACACCCTCATAAATATTATGACACTTTAGTATATTGTAAAATATTCCAATATGTCTTATATTACACCCCGTATGTGAAAACCGAGCCCAAATTATGTTTTAACATATAAAATAAATCAAAAATAAGAAAAATGGAGTTGAGGCGGGCCGCGTAGATCCACCCCAACATCTCACGCGGGCGGTATCAAGACTGGAATTGACTCCGTTGAC
The DNA here is from genome assembly GCA_030545235.1 of Helianthus tuberosus. Lineage (NCBI taxonomy): Eukaryota > Viridiplantae > Streptophyta > Magnoliopsida > Asterales > Asteraceae > Helianthus > Helianthus tuberosus. The sequence goes on from JARYGA010053859.1 coordinate 49,689, forward strand.
TTCTTAAGTTGATACGGGCCGCGTAAGCTTAAGCTTACACTTACGCGGGCCGCTAGAGATCATGAAACGCGGAGACATCTGGTGCTGACACGTGTCGACATCGTGGCGGTCTAGAGGATGACCGGGACAAGCTATATGTTGACCAGGTGGTTGACGCGGGCCGCGTAAGGCTTAGCCTTATCTTACGCGGGCCGCCTGGAAGTCAGAATCCAGCACTATATATAGAACTCATCAGTTTACGTTTTTCGTCGCTCACATTTCAATCTCAAATCACAATTTCTGTAGGAAAGTTATAATACACGGGTATTATACCCTTAATTAGCGAGGTTCTGCTCCGTTGTAAGTATTATAACCCCAGTTTCATAATAGTTACGCTGCCTGATTGATTTAGGGTTCCGTAACAACTGTCGTGGTTCTGCCCGACGTAGTTGTTGGAATGCCGTCTCGGGGAGGGTATCATTAATAATTTCAAAGGGTTATGATACTAACCAATGTACATTTGTATAAATTATAGATTATACCCATGAAACCTTTACAAGAAGCCTAAGATAGCAAAGTGAGTTTATCCTCTTTTTGTTAACCTTTTTGGAATGTTTTACAAAACCTTAAATGTTTTACAATGTGATTAAGCGGTGATTGAGTCTTTGTAGTTCTTCAATTAGTGCCGGTATATTGGGGTTTTGTATACAAAATTTACTACACTGTGAGTAGTAAGTCAAGGTTGACAGTACGTTACCATTGGACAATGAGTTAGCCAATGTGTAATATGATCCACAAGTCAGTGGATTAAATGGAGTAATTGTGTAGACATAAACATTGTAATCGTCCTCAATACTGTTTTAATCGATAAAATGTTTCTTGATTAAACTGGGATTCACTCACCAGTATTTCCGACTGACAAATGTTTTTAAAACGCGTTTCAGGTAACCCAACGCCAATTAGTAGAAAGCCAGCTGGAGAGCACTAAAGGCTTGGAAATAATGTGGCTATAAAAGTTACCTAATAAACGATGTTTTAAATTCAATAAAATAGGGTTTATCCCTATAAATGTATTGTAATAAGAAACTTGGATTTTATCCATGTGATTATTAATATAAAATATGGTGGTTTTACTCTGATAAACATTTCCTAACTACGATCCTGATGTAAATTCTGCTGCAAGATTAAATAACCTGATACCATCACAACTGAGATCGCGTCCGCCCGTTCCCGGGAATAAGGGATCAGGGGTTGCGACACCGTTGCATCTCTACGCTGGATAGAAAAGACTGAGGCAGTCTTAAGAATAAGCAAGTGTGCGGAAGAGGATAAGATAATGTTTGCTTCCAATCTGTTTAAGAATTCAGCACTAGAATTGTGGAACACTATCCTCCAGTCTAGGGGAAGTGATAGAACTTACAATATGGAATGGGAGGAATTTAAGAACATGGTGGAAAGGAAATTCCGCCCTCTTAATGAAAAGGAACAGATAGCAAATAAGTTCCTAAACCTTAGGATGACTGGGGTAGATAGTAAGGGATACACCACTTTATTCTTTGAATATGCTAGAATAGTGCCAACCCTTGCATCACCTGAACCAGTATTAATCTCCCGCTACATTTGGGGATTAATCAGCGAAATTAGGCATGTAGTCAAGGCAGCTAGACCCCAAACTATAGAAGAAGCTGTAGAACTAGCAAACACCTTGAACGATGAATTAGTCCGTACACGAGAAGAGGATCAGAGGAGGAACCTAGCCCAGAAGCTTACCAAAGAATTCCGTTCTGGAAATTCTAACCGTGGGAAAAATGTAGGTTCTACCTCTGCACCCTTTTGCAAGTATTGCAAAAGGAAGCATTCCGGAAGATGCTCCATATACTGTAACTTCTCTAAAATATCTGGACACAAGGAAGAAGACTGCAGGAAGAAGCCTAACAACAAGATACGCTACAACTGTGGAGAATAAGGTCATATCAAGCCGAACTGTCCAAAACTAGCTCCAGCCACGAACACCAAGAATACTAAAAATGCTAGAGCATTTGTTCTGACTGTAGAAGAAGCAAAAATGATCCTGGATGTGATCGCCGATACGTTTTTAGTTAATGATATTTTTGCTAAAGTATTATTTGACTCTGGTGCGAACCAAAGTTTTATTAATACTTCATTTTGCAAATTTCTTAACCAACCATTAACTAAACTCCCACAAGAATGTCTAGTAGAGACAGCAAATGGGGAAACCATTAAGATTTCTGAAATCTTGCAGGGAGCAAGAATAGAAATTTTAAATCAGAAATTTATTGCAAACCTTTACCCAATGAATTGGTTAATAGCCAATAAAGCCAGTATTTTATGTGATCAAAAGTCAATCCAAGTAAATTCACCAAAGGGTGAAAAGATCACAATTAAAGGAAATAAACTCTTTAGATCCACAAAGTTCATCTCTGTGATGAAAACAACAAGTTATATAAGAAAAGGGTCATTAGTGTATTTGATTTCCATAATCACTAACACTAAAGGGAAATAATTAAAAGATATTCTAGTAGTATTCCAGTTTTCAGATGTATTTCCAGAAGAATTACCAGGACTACCTCCAGATAGAGAAGTTGAATTCAGAATCTACCTCCTACCAGGGACAACACCAATTGCCAAAGAACCTTACCGTTTGGCACCTGCAGAAATGCAGGAACTAAAGAAACAGTTAGATGAAATATTGGAAAAGGGATTCATACAGCCAAGCTCATCACCATGGGGAGCACCGATTTTATTTGTTAAAAAGAAGGACGGCTTAATACGTATGTGCATTGACTACCGTGAATTGAACAAAGTCACGATTAAGAATCGGTATCCATTACCAAGAATCGATGATTTGTTCGACCAGTTGCAAGGAGCTCAATCAAGGAGCTCAATTTTTCTCTAAAATCGATTTAAGATCAGGATATCATCAATTAAAGGTACAGGAAGAGGACATTCCTAAGACCGCTTTCAAAACAAGGTATGGCCATTATGAAATTGTCATGTCATTTGGTTTAACCAATGCCCCAGCTGCATTTATGGACATGATGAACCGAATATGTAAGCCATATTTGGATAAATTCATAATTGTCTTTATAGATGATATTCTCATTTACTCTAAGAGTAAAGAGGAACATGCAAAGCATCTGCACGCACTACTAAGTCTATTGAGAAAAGAAAAGCTTTATGCTATGTTTTCGAAGTGTGAGTTTTGGTTAGAACAAGTACAATTTCTTGGACATTTAGTCAATCATGAAGGAATTCATGTGGATCCCACCAAGATCGAGGCGATTACCAAGTGGAAAACCCCTGAGTCACCAACTGAGGTTAGAAGTTTCTTAGGATTGGCCGGTTATTATAGAAGATTTATTCGAGATTTTTCTAGAATAGCCATTCCCTTAACTAAGCTAACCTGTAAATCTGTTAAGTTTGAATGGGGACCAAAACAAGAAGAACCCTTTAGAATTCTTAAGCAAAGATTAACCAACGCACCCATACTAGCATTACCAGAAGGAATTGAAGACTTTGTAGTCTATTGTGACGCTTCTAAGTTAGGTTATGGATGTGTATTAATGCAACGTCAAAAGGTTATAGCTTACGCCTCTAGAAAACTTAAGAATCATGAAGAGAATTATTCAACCCATGATCTAGAATTAGGAGCTATAATTTTTGGCCTTAAAATTTGGAGACATTACCTTTACGGTAGTAAGTTTACCATTTTCACCGACCATAAGAGTTTAAGGTATGTTTTCGAGCAAAAGGAATTGAATATGAGACAAAGATGCTGGATGGAGATACTTTGTGACAACTCTCACTAAACCAGGTACCTGTACAATTAATTAATTATGATTACGTGCTTAATGACTGTGCTTGATTACAACTGATGACGTAAACTGCTTTCTGATTTCTGTATCATACATACATATGCATCGCATATCAAACTGTCACTCCATTCATTACATACAAACTTTAGTGACAAACTTGATGCACAAAGCGCAGTTAGCACAGTTGGCGGATAACTCAGAAATATACTGACAGTGCCAGTACATAGACAGACAGTGTTTTGAGACCCAGTATGGGCCAGGGACAAGGTACTACACTAGTATGGTGTGTAGGGAAGTGAGGACCATAAAACTGCATCACTAGGTGATAGTTTGAGTGCCGGAAAGTGCCAAAAACTCACTTTAAGTGCAGAATTCTGCATTTTCAGCAAAAATTCAGCTTTTTAACATACTAGTATTATGCAGAAAATTGACTAAATGGTCCTGAATACTTTCCTAAGTGTTGGAAATTGAAAGTGTTACAAAAAGATACATAAAAGACACTATACGGAACAACTTAGCACTTTAAAAGAAAGGTATCTAACCGAACAACCGGACATTACCCGAAACACCAAAATTTTGTCAGAAACATTGTTTTATTATTTTTGAACTAGTTATGGCTTCTGAATACCCCAACACATTATATAATGTGTCATACACATCATACACTAGATATTACACTTAACCTCCAAGTATTTACTCACTTACCATCAAATTTTACAATTAACCCCCCCTTGCTTATTTACGTTCCAAGAGGACCCACACCCCACTCAAGTTTGTCGATTATTTTATTTGATAGCTTGCTTGTGATCTTGAACAAGATATAAGATGAAATCTTATAAGTATGGCTCCCTAGATCACCCATATCATTACATATCTTCATCATATCTTACAACTTCAAACTCCACTCCCTCACACCTCTCTCTCCCTCTCGGCTCACTCTACATCCGCCACCATCACCACCTTGTCACCACCATATCCATCCATTTCAAGCTTATTCAAGTGCTAGGAGATGATACTTGGAGCTTGAAGCTTGGAGATCTTGAAGGAACTTCATACATTGCTTTTACACACCATCTTCATCATCTTTTGTTCTTGAGTTCTTCCCTAGCTTTAAGCTAGTTGTAAGACTTCCTTAAACTCTTGTTTACTTTTATTTTTATGGTTAAAAGATGTATATTATGATGAAATCATATGAACACTACAAGAACACCAACATAAAACATGAACATAAGACTTTACATAAAGATGATACATGATGAAATCTTGTTGGATTAAGGTTGATTAAAGCATGCATGGCATTTGATTGTTGATTTCTTGATAATATGATGATGATCATCATATGGAACTTGTTAAAGAATGATTAAAAACATGGTTTAACAAGTTAGGGGGGTGATTATGGGTTTACATGAAATAATCACCTTCTTGATCAAACATGAACTTGAAAGTTAAAGGATTTTCTTGTAAAACGACAAACCAAGTGAACTAGTAAACTTGTAAATCCAAGAGTTACAAATGATTTTTCTAAACAAATCAAGTTCAAGAGACGGTTTCCGAAAGATCCTAACTTGTCTTGCACTTACATTATTTTTGTAAATAAAATAAGTGATGGAAGGCTAGTAAACAAGAATATGTTGTAAATAAATATTTTTTGTAAAAAGTAGTCACAAGTTGTAAACATCTAGAAATCCCGAGAATTAGTTTTTAACAAAAGTAGGGGGTAGTGCACGGTCCTCCCAACCGCCGGAGTGATCCCACTCCGGGAGCCGCTACCCGACCAAGCTAGCTCCGCGGTGAATTCCCCATACCGAGTTCTTACCCTGGGCGACATATACCACTCCCAAGACTCGAACCCGGTACCTCTAGAAAGAGGTGGGTGTCGGTGGCCAACTGGGCAACTAAGTAAATACACTTTGGAGGGCAACTAAGTCCATTAAACGGGTTACCAAGTTACTACGCGTTTTCGTGAAATATCAAGTTCATGACGTTATGAAAATCATATAATTTTTGCACTTGGTGAACATAATATTGTCTAATGTATGATTGTTGATTGTTTGAATCATTTTTTTGGAAAAGAAAACGATATGCTAAATAGCATGGACACCTCTATTCACAAAGGAAACTATGGCGAAATTTTCTAAAAATCCTAACACTTAGAAAATATTTTCTAGACAAATGTTTACTAGTGTATTTTAAACTATGTTTTCCAAACATAGACCTCGCCATAAATTTTGTAACAAAAGTACAAGTATTGGAGGATGACTTTTGTAAATAAAAAGGGGTAAATATATATTTAGAATATATATTTTGTATTAAGTCACTTGTGTGGATATTTGTTTTATTTGTGGAGTAGTTATATTATTTTAGGGTAAAATAATATATCTTAACAAAAGACCATGAAATTACAACTCCAGCATAAAACCAAAAATCACACGGAATAAATATTTAAGTTACACACTGGGTATTGTGAAACCGAACGATAAAACGTAACTCACAAAATATTCCGGAAACTACTTTTACTTATATATTTTTGGTATATATTATTTTTGGACAAGAAGTGAAAATATATTATTTTTGGGAAAAATATATATATTTTGGAATACATTATTTTTGACAAATAAGTTATATATATTTTCTAAGTGGGACTTAAAAATATATTATTTCAAACACGAATATACATGTATAAATACCCCCATCCTTGGGAAGGAAGTACGAAGTTAAATACTTTAGAAGTATTAATACAGAAATATTGTCTAACGACTATTCCAAACCGAAATATAATTTAAAGTTAGAATAATTTATTTTAACAAGAGATTATAACTTGGAATAACATAAGGAACGCAACTCAAAGCATTAAACTCTAAGCCAAGGCACGACCCGTTCGTTTAATAGACATTAGTACGTTGTAGGTTGTCGTGTAGCTGACAGAGTTTGAGATACGGTACAAGACGCACTACAGTGAGTTCATGTCCCCCTTTTCTTTTAATTGTTTTCAGTTTTATACTTCGGGGGTGGAATACATGTTACAATTATTACATACATTTTTATACATGGTATGGTTAGCTTAAGGAGGGTTTATTACGTGATCATGTGGGTGGTGGGCATGACACTTAAGGCCATTAATCCTCATTGTAGGACCAAGGGACATGAGTGATAGATCTATTTGGGTGTAGCGAGCCCACACCCATGAGGCTGGGGCGGCCCATAGTGGTGACAAATTTGCTAGGTTTGAGTCTTCCTGCACCATTTTCACACATACCATTGGCTTTGCAACCCATTGGTGATCTGTTTTTCCTTATTGCTACATACCAGGGACATTTATACATACAAGACATATTTCAAAGGCTTATACACACAGATTTACACATGAACTCGCTCAACTTTTTGTTGATGTTTTTAAAACTACATGTATTTCAGGGAATTAATCGGATCTGGCAAGTGATGCATGTTAGTCAAGTTGCGTACTAAATAAAGATGTCATCCAGGGCTGTAGGGTTTGGGAAGTGTAATCTCTTCCTGGACGGGTTACATGTCTCTAAACCTCGTCTTATTGAAAGTCTTTTGTTGAGTCTTATGAACTCGTTTTAAACAAGTCATGGTTTGTAACTTATTTTGGGGTGGATGTTTCAAGACAAGTATGTTATGCATTTTCTAAACTATATTAATGGATGAACATCTCGTATTTTTATCATATAGCATTGTTGTGATTGTTGCTATGCTATTAAGAAGTCACACCAGATAAATCACGCTTCCGCAAAGGCCAGGGTGTGACATACTTAGTGATTACGAGTGTAATATCCAGTACCATGCAGAAAAGGCAAATGTAGTAGCTGATGCTTTAAGTCGAAAGTATCACGAAAAACCAAAAAGAGTACGTTCTCTTAAGTTAAATATGCAAATAGATTTAAATGAACAGATTAGAAAGGCACAAGAATCAGTAATCAATGATGATACTGAAAAGTTGAAAGGAATGATCAAGGAATTAGAACAAGGAACAAATGGAATTTGGAGATTCCATAAGAAAAGAACTTGGATACCTAAATTAGGAAACCTACGTCACCATATATTAGAAGAAGCCCATAAGTCTAAGTATACGATGCAAGCTGGAAGTGATAAGATGTATCAGGACTTAAGAAAAAATTTATGGTGGATAGGAATGAAAAAGGATATAGCAGCATATGTTGCAAAATGTTTAACATGTTCACAAGTTAAAGCTAAACATCAGAAACCCTCAGGATTGTTACAACAGTTAGAAATGCCTGTATGGAAATGGGAATTGATAACAATGGATTTTATTACCAAATTGCCCAAAACAAGAAAAGGTAATGATACAATCTGGATGATTGTAGAGAGGCTAACTAAGTCAGCTCATTTCCTACCAATGAAAGAAACTTTTAGTATGGAACAATTAGCTAAGTTGTATGTAAATGAAATAGTTTCATTTCATGGAATTCCTCTATCAATTGTTTCTGACAGAGATAGTCGTTTTACCTCTCATTTTTGGGCAAGTTTCCAAAAAGCAATGGGAACCAAGTTGAATCTAAGCACCACTTATCATCCTCAAACAGACGGACAAAGTGAAAGGACAATTCAGACAATGGAGGACATGCTTAGAGCTTTTGTAATTGATTTCGGAGGTAATTGGGACGATCATTTACCGTTAATAGAATTTTCTTACAATAATAGTTATTACACAAGTATCAATGCTGCACCATTCGAAGCACTTTATGGACGAAAGTGCCGAACGCCAGTCTGTTGGGCAGAAATTGGAGAAAAGCAACTATCTGGACCTGAGATAGTACAAGAAACGACAGACAAGATCATTCAAATCAAGGAACGACTGAAAGCAGCACGTGATCGACAAAAGAGTTATGCAGATAACAGACGAAAGCCATTAGAATTTCAGGTAGGAGACAAAGTGTTATTGAAAGTCTCTCCTTGGAAAGGAGTGGTAAGATTCATCAAAAGGGGAAAGCTAAGCCCTATGTATATTGGACCTTTTGAGATTATTAGAAGAATAAGATCTGTAGCTTATCAGCTACAACTGCCAGAGGAAATGGCAGGAATACATGATGTATTTCATGTATGCAATCTCAAGAAGTGTTTAGCTGATAAATCACTGATAGTACCTCTTAAGGACATAGAGGTAAATGAACAATTAAAGTTTGTGGAAAGACCTCTACAGATCGAAGACAGGAAAGTCAAGAACCTTAAGCATAAGAGATTAGTTCTGGTCATAGTAAAATGGGACTCCAAAAGAGGACCAGAGTATACATGGGAGCTTGAATCAGAAATGCAAAGGAAATATCCACACCTGTTCCAGTAGATCTCGAGGACGAGCTCTAAAACAAGGTGGGGATGATATAACAACCCTCCTAAATTTTCCGACACCCTTAATATAATTTAAATGCCCCTATATGTCGTAAAACACACCCCGTATGCGAAAACCGAGCCCAAAATATGATATATAATTAAAAATAAAATAAAATCAAGAAATTGGTGGCGTTCGCGGGCCGCGTAGACCTTTAGGGTCTATTACGCGGGGCACGACAGATGGGTGACCAGGCCTCACCCGGTGCCGCCACGTGTCAAACGCGTGTTAAACCTACACTCGACAACTCAGGATAGCTAGGCCCTACAACCCTACGTTGCGGGCCGCGAAGGACTATCCTTCGGCTTACGCGGGCCGCGAGGAAGTCCGAAATCACAACTATAAATAGGTGCGTTCGGCAGTTCATTCAAACCGTTCAAATTTCTTTTCTCTCTCGAATTTCCACATAGCTAAAGCTATTCTCGGGCATAATACCCCCTAATTAACGAAGTTCTGCCCCGTTGTAAGTATTATAACCCCGATTACGTATTAGATACGCTGCCGGATTGATCCAGGGTTCCGTAACGGCTGTCGAGGTTCTGCCCGACGTAGTCGTTGGAATGCCGTCTCGGGGAGGGTATTACTAATGTAAATATTAAGGGTTATTATACTAACACGTGTGCATTTGTGTAATTAATAGATAATCACCAGGAAACCCTTAAAGGAAACCCTAAGACAGCAATGTGAGTAATCCTTATTTTTGTAAACCTTTTTGTGAGTAATCTCCTTTTTGTAAACTGTTTTTACAAAACCTTAAATATTTTACAGTGCGATTAAGCAGTGATTGAGTCTTTGTAGTTCTTCAATTACTGCCGGTATGTTGGGGTTTTGTATACAAAATGTGGAACACGTTACCATTGGACAACGAGATAGCCAATGTGTAATATGACCCCCCAGTCAGGATTGACAATACTGAATGAGTAATTGTGTAGATATAACATTGTAATCGCTCTCAATACTGTGAAAATTGATAAAACTCTTCTTGATTAAACTGGGATTCACTCACCAGTATTTCCCACTGACAAAATGTTTTTAAACGCGTTTCCGGTAACAAAATGTGAAAGCCAACTAGAAGCCAGCTGGACAGCACTGAATGCTTAGAAAAGTGGCTATAAAAGTTACCTAAATAAAAGAAGATGTTTTATTCAATAAAATAGAGATTTTCTCTATGAAAATATTTGTAATGAAAACTTGGGGTTTTATCCCAATATGTTTAATATTATAAAAGCGTGGTATTTATTCTGATAAAATATTTCCTAACTACGGTTCTGATGTAATTTCCGCTGCCAAAATGATAAACACCGATACCACCAAAACTGGTCTCGCGACCGCCCGTTCCCGGGACAGATAGAGGACGGGGGTTGCAACAGCATATATCAATGGGTGATGAATAAATGTGTTCAACAATAAAAATTCAACCCAAGTTAGGGCAACTTATACGATATTATTGTAGACACCAAGTTTATCAAGGCTTTTTTTTTAATATAATAATATTATACTAAAGTTAAAAATAAAAAATGTTTGATTCTATAGCATAATTTTTATAGTAATAAAATATACAAAATTATTTTAAAGGTTCGGAAAATATTAAAAATAAAAAATGTTTGATTCTATAGCATAATTTTTATAGCAATAAAGTATACAAAATTATTTTAAAGGTTCGGAAAATAGTGAAACTGATTTTCATGTCACGTTATGACCGGATCGCACTGGCACATGAATTTCGCGTGTCAACGAACGAATATTGTATCACGTGTCATATGCTCATTGGTAATTGGATTTGAAAATGAGACTGTCTCCAACTGGAAATCCGTAATCCCGCCCGAGTGACGTGGAAAAAATCCAAGTTTTCAAGCTCAATGGAGCATATCTGATTTGGGCAGATCTGAAAGAAAAATCCGACTGCAAGGGCTTGATTTGTCTTGGTTCTTGAGCCATTTCCTTTTGTTTTTTGTTTTTTATTTTTTATTTTTTTCACAACTATAATTTTCACTTCAGGCTTAGATTGTTTTGAGAAGCTTCATGAAAAAATTTGTTTTATTATTAAATATTTTATATTCACCCTTTAATTTTTAAGAAAACTACATATTAACCCTCAAGGTTTGATTTGAATTTTAAATAATCCAAACTTAAAAAAAAACAATTTAAAAAAAATCCGTTGCATGTGTGTGTAATTTATATGTTTTATTATCTTTTTTTTTTAAATCTAGTTTACTTTTATTTTGGATGTTAGGTATTTACTTATATTATACATATTACAATTTAAGTAATAAAATTTAGGGTATGTTTGGCTAAGCCTTTTGAAATAATTTATTGACTTATTGGGTTTTTGAAAAGTTATAAGCTTCAAAATAATGTTTGGCAATGAGGGTGTATGTGAGGGAAAAAAACCAATAAGTCAATAAGTCACTCCATACTGACTTTTTCAAAAAACTAATAAGTTAAATAAGGTGTTTCAAAAAGCTTAGCCAAACATGCCCTTAAAGAAAGAATTGGGTAATGATGTGGAAAATGTAAGGATATATAAGGATCTTTGAATGGTTGAAAAAGAAATTAAAAGGTTTTAAGGATTTGTAAGGATTGTAAGGATTTTTAAGGATATGGTGTGGCAGCTCACTAGGCAGCTAAAGACGCCTTAGCATTGGAGATAGTCTGATAAAGTAAAAAGCATATTTTTATAACACTGAAAATTCAGATTGGCTGTGTTTTTTAATATATTGTGGTTCTCTAAGTTAATTATCAGCCTGTAAAATTTTTGTATTACTAGTTATGATCCCACCATTAACTAAAGTTCTTTTATTCCGAATATATACTTAGAGAATATCATCATTTTCTAATCTAATTATAATATTGAAATACCTAATAATATTTTAATAACTAGGGCATCAATGGTTTATATCCCTCTTAGACTGTACGGTGTGGGCTTAGGTGGCCACTGCGTGGTTGAGGTGGCCTTGAGCCACAACGTGGAACACTGCTCTGCCCTTGGCGTGAAGACATGATGTGAGTGTCATTTTTTAATTAAATATAAATATATAGAAAAAGTGTATCGTATACTTCGCATGTTCAAACAAAAACCCAATTCGCATGTTGTTATGGAAACCCAATTCGCATGTTCAAATAAAACTACAATTTCGCATGTTAGTTACAAGTATTCGCATGTTGATAATGCATCGCGTACACGGTACACGTCGTACTTTAAGACATTTTGTACGTTAACCTGCCTCTAAATATATAATGGGTGTGGAGTTTGGATGTAAAAAGTGGAACCATATATACGCTTATATATAGAAATTGTGTGGAAATGATGTCACATCTACATGGTTGTTTCCATGAGAATGGAATGCGGAACTACTCATATTCTGAAAACATATAACAATGAAGAAAATGATAAACAAAGAGTGCACAAGTAATAAAAAAATAAAAGATTCATTCTTTTGCATCCCTTTCAAATATAACTGGTCATGTAATACTAAATGTAAAATTGCAGCAATCATGTTATTACTTTAGAATTAAATAAGATTCCAATTGTTTTATAGTTAAAATTAAAATAATGCATACTTTCAATTAATATTGTTTTCTTCAACATCGCATAAACCTTCTAGAAATTCTAAATCTTGAAAACTAATTATTCCACTACACAAAAAAAAGTGCTAATAAATGGAAAAAGTATTTTAAAATTTTCTAAAAATTATTAAAATAATAAAACCTTAGATATCACCTAAATACTAATTTAGTTCATTTATGTGGACTGCAATAAAAAAATAAAATTTGTTGAAAAGTTATAATATAATAGTGTATCTTTAAGTTTCAATGTCTTGTCGTGATGATGAAGTTTACTTTTAAAAAAAAAAAAATGTCTTGTCGTGATGATAAATGACAAATATGTCCGGATCGGCCGATTTATGAGTTATAAAAGGGATGGCAAAGCCCCCACTCACATTAATTAATTTTACCTGTGGAAAATTTTCAATACCTTTTGTAAACCGCTTAAATAAAACTGACTTAAAACATTTCATATTAAATGCTAATCATAACTAATAACATTGAGTAGGCATGTAATATGTTCATATCCCCCATTCGTGGCTTAGTGGTAGAAGACTTGGGTTTTCCATTGGAGACTCAAGTTCAATTCCCACTTGTGTCATATTGCGGTGGATATAGGCAATGAAGAATTTTGATTAGGCCTTGTGTGAGGTTGTCAGTTCGATTCCCGAGCCACAATACATGGGAATAGACGGCATTGGAACATCCCACAGATGGATGTCAATAAGTAGATCTATAATCCACTCCGCTTCCTTGCCAGCCGCAGCTAGCGCTATGAACTCAGCTTCCATAGTTGAGTGGGCAATACACGTCTGTTTCTTGCTCGCCCAAGAAATTGCTCCTCCTGCTAGAGTGTAAATCCACCCACTTGTAGATTTTGAATCATTGGGGCCACACTATCTAAAGTATACAACGCAGTGTATAATGGGAGGTCAAGACACATAGGTCTTCGGCACAATTATGTGAGACAACTGCTTGAAAGTGGTACCATCAAGGTTGTCTATGTCAAGACAAGTAAGAACTTGGCAGATCTGTTTACTAAACCTCTGACGAGAGATTTGGTTGTGAATACCGCGAGGGACATGGGTCTAAAACCACAATAGAATTGTTAGTGATGGAAACCCAACTTGAACTTAGTGTTCCTATTTCTCAAGTTTAATGGGTAAAAACGAAGTCACTTAACGAAAGAAGGTACTATCAAATTTGATAGATCCATGTGAGGTATGATAGTATGTCGTTGCCGAGAACAAGGGTGAGCTTATGCTCTTAACAAAGTTTTGGAGGCATCCAAGCAACGCGTGTGATGTAAAACTTTGCCTATATGATCTAGGGGTGGTGCCGCCTCGAGTGAAGATTAGTGGTTTATCTTCTAAAGGGTCATGAAAATGATTTATAGCGCACGGCCATATTCGCGCTCAGTGAGAACGCAAAGTCAGCTGGTGATGTGTGGGGGTAAATCGCAGGGGGCTATCAGGTTAATGGTTGACTAGGCCTTGTGTGAGGTTGTCAGTTCGATTCCCGAGCCCAACCGGGTTTTCGTCCCACCATGTGTTACGCCAAAGAGTTCTGCTCTTGTGGTGGCACAACAACTATCAAGTCGGCGGTATGGTTTCCCGGAGGAACGCCAAAAAAAATCAAACTTTGAAGCCAACATGGACCCGGTTAAGACAACATAGCTTGGTCAAAGTGGGGCAATATGGGGCTCTTTGATTTGAAGAGTGTGGTAAACTTATACATGAAGTTTGCCGTTAAAAAAAGTAATATGTTCATAGGGTATGGGGGGGGGGGGGGGGGGGGGTTACCACGAGAATCATGTCTCACGTGGCAATCCATGGTCCAATCCACCGCATCATAACCCATAGCTTATATTGGATTAGTCAACTGATATAAGTGATTTGGATCATGTTTCTTTTTGGAGCATGTCATATTTCATCTAGGATTTGGGATGCTATAAGGCATTGACTAAAGCTTGATTTTCATAAAAAAAAATTCTGAATAGTGGTTTGTTTCGTTCGATGGATCAAGAAGAGAAATATGTTGTAGAGTCTATTTTAATATTTTTATTTTACGGCTTGGTGGTTCATTTGGAGAGCTCGGAACGAAGTGGTTTTCGACAGTTGAAATTTCAATAAAAAAAAGTTTTTTTCTCGATTGTTTCTATTTCTTTTTGTTTTTTGGTTTTCTATACGTAATCGTTAGGTGAATGTTATTTGGCTCAATTGGCTTAAAAACATGTTGATTTATTTGTAATTGTTTGTTTTATCCCGATTAGTCATTTGCTAACCAGGTATGGTCATGACCCTCATCATATGAGGTATGGTCACAAAAGTCGTTATACGCTTCCTAGTCGGAGCTGATAATACTCGGGAAGTACTAGGCATAGGGTGAGAGTACTCGGGCCTCGGCAACCTACCTTGTAGCGAGTACTCAATGAGTACTTGGTCTCCGAAACCTTGTTTTAAAGATTTGTGTGCATATTTGGTGGTAAGTTATGCTTAAATAGTTGTACCTTAATCAAATATAGGTTGTAAGTTATGCTTAAGTGGTTGTATCTTAATCAAATAATAATGGTTTCATTACCTTACCAAATTCAATCTGTTTTGTATACATGTATGGTTGTAAATTGTTCTTAAGTGATTGTACCCTAATCAAATAATGGTTTCATTATCTTACTATATTCAATCGGTTTGATTCATTCAAAATTGTGTTATTTTATTTGTAACTTATTGTTATTTAAAATAATCTAATTAATTTAGCCAAAATCTTGTATAAATATAATTTGCAACATATTGATGCAATGGTTTTTGTAATGTATTTATTATTGTTTGTATAGTGGTAATGATATATAATATATATAGATTACGATGAACCTGTCAAACGAGAAAAAAATTGGCGCGGGTTCATCGTAACGCGCGAGTCCTAGATCAACTTAGTTATTTTCTTCTATGTTTTACGTTTCGACGTTTCGGTTTAATTTCTTCGCATTACAACGCAACTTCAGTGTCGGTGGTCGGCTGGTCGCTGACAGTAATGTGGCATTAATGTTCGCCCCCACCGCAACGCGGGGGTGTTTAATACTAGTTAAATATTAATAAACATTTAATTTTGGTTGAAAGATGTAACCAAATGCATTATGCATGAATGAAATCACAATAAAATTCACAAATAAGCATGATGAAATGTTTTGACCAATCTCGTTATGACCCTACTTTTTTTAACCCCATTCATTAAAAAGTAAGAGTAAATTACAAATGTTGTCCTTTAAGTGTATAGCAAATTACACATTGTATCCTTTGTTTTCATTAATTACATTAGATGTCCTTTGTTTGACAATATTGCACAATTTATGTACTTTTCAGTTCACTAAGGTGCTGTTTGTTTTTTCAGATGTAAAATGTCTGTAGTCTGCGAATCACATCTGCAGGCATCTGCAAGAGAAGATGTGGCCCAAATGTCTGCAGTCTGCAAAGAGAAGAGGGTTTGTTTTTTTCCTTCAAAAACAACTTCACACACACAAGCTCTCTCTCTGCTCTCTCTCTCTAGAAACTCTCTCTCTCTGCTCTCTCTCTCTCTAGAAACTCTCTCTCTCTACAACCACCACCACCGCACCACCTCTGCCACCACCTCCGCCATCACCGCCGCCCTCTTATTGTCTGAAAACGGTGCACCACGGTCACGGAACCACCTGTGCACCACCGTCACGGAACCACCTGGTCCGACCGGAAAAACAGAGATGGAGAACGAGCACCACCGTCACGGAACCACCTGCACCACCGTCACGGCTCCTCCTTGTTCTGGTCGCCAGCTCGACATCACACCTCACAGATCTCTCTCACAGCTCTCTCTCTCTCACTCACAGCTCTCTCTCTCTCTCACAGCTCTCTCTCTCTCACAGATCTCTCTCTCTCTACGGTCTCTCTCCCTCACAGCTCTCTCTCTCTCTCACAGCTCTCTCTCTCTCTACGGTCTCCCTAAATTGACGATGGTGGTGGCGGAGGTGGTGCGGTGGTGGTGGCGGAGGTGGTGGTGGTGGCAGGAAGAAGAAGAAGAAGAAAGGTTGGTGGTGTGTGAAGATGTGTGTGAAGATCTTGAAGCAATATTCCATAGCTTTTTTTTTAAGCAAACAAAAGCTATTTTAAGATCTTTTTTTTTTTAACAAACAGTCTTCAAGAGCTTATGTCTGCCCGCCCGCAGACATAAGCTCTTTTCAGACAATATAAGCAAAAACAAACAGCACCTAAGTAGTTTTACTTTTTTATGTTAAGCTTGTGTGAAATCACTAAATTATCCTTAAACGACATAATATATAATTTAAAACAAAATAAAACCAAATAATATCTTCCAAGACCCTCATTGTCCTCTAACTTCCCCGGCCATACCCCTGTTAGGCGACTCTTATTGCTGGAAAATAAAGCACAAAACGTGCAATTTTCTATACCTTAAAGACAAAATTTGTGTCGTTTTACTATTGATCAAATATATTTCAAAAAGTTTTGAACTAACAAACAAAGTACAACAATGTATTTTGTTTCAATAATGTTGATTTCTTTATAGATCTAGAAGGCAAGTTAGACTTTAAGCTTTTTAACTAACTATATAGTGTCTCCCTCATGTCGCTGTCAGAATTTAGAATCACTGTCTTGTATTGGCAACTACTAAATTGCCCATATATTTGATACTTAACTAAAGAATATAATATATACTATCTTATATTTGATACTTAACTAAAGAATATAAAATCCATGCGACAACTATAATTATTTACTTCCACATCGTCAAAGCCTTCTAGAAAGTGAAACAGAAAACTAATTATCACACTACACAAAAAGATATACCTTGAAAATTAGATTTTAAATATCATCTAACCGACTCGCTACTTTCGGTTTTCAGAAAAAACATTAACCGACCCGTTAACTTTTTCTATTTTTCTCCAAACTGAGGAGGTTTCTAGGAATTCAGGAACCCCTGGATCCGCCATTGAATTTAAGTGTTTTGTCACGTTAAATTATTTGAAGTTGCTAGTTGAAAAATATGCCATGAAGTGACTAAAAGATCAATTGCAGATGAATTGTCAAAACATGATCAAGGGAAATCAACGACTTTTATGTCATTTTACAAACTCTAAATTTGAGAAAAAAAAAATAATACTAAGTTTTAAAAATAACGAAATTACTTAATAAGACCATATGTAGTGGTACACAAGAATAATGCCTCCATTCATGGGTGTTATGCGTCATGTGACAGTCCAGTCAAGAATGGGGCGTTTTTCTAAAATGAGTGTAGTGAGGATTTGAGCATTGTGGGACATTATGTTAAAAGGGGTGTTAAACAATTAAATAAAAAAAACATCAAAAAAATCTTATTGGCCAAACAAAAAGAAGATGAACTATGATTGGACAAAACAAAATAAACAAGGCGTGGAAAAAAGAACGCCAAAACATTTTTTTTTTTTTTGAAATAACGCCCATGGGGGCGGTTTTGAGGCATTTTTTAGGGAAAAGACGCTCAAAAAACCCCACTATAGGTGGTCTAATTGTTGGGTAAAACTAGGAGTTTTAATACAAGTCATTTGATTTGATGTCACTAGCCCACCGGTATAAAAGGTGAAATTTATGAAAACCATCAAACTATGACAAATGGATTTTAGGTAAGAGAGATAAATACATCAAGTTTCTTACTAGATATTTTGTTTGTATGTTTTTTGGTTTTTTTAATACGTCAGCCATTAAAAAAAAGGTTTGAATTTACGTAAAAGGTTTAATCAGTTATTACACAGATACAAAAACCAAAAACTTTGTGTGAAAATTTAATGGTAGTAATTAAAAATAATTAAAGATAAAAATTTATCTTTAAACTTTGTGTAAAAAATTACCTTTAAAGATAAATTAAAGATAAATAAAAGGTTATCTAAAATTTTTGAATTTACACTACTTAATCATAACCAATAAGTAGTATTAGATAAGCCAAAAAAGGTTTAATACACAGATCAGTATTCGAGCTCCGTCAAAGACATTTGTGTAAAAAATTAATGTTAAATGGTTGGAATTTACGTAAATATAAGTTGGAATTTTGTCACTACTTAATCATAACCAATAAATTAGTGATAATATGATCTAAAATTCATCATACACTTCTCAGCAAATAACTATTTTTTTTTTTTGAACGGCGAATCACTTTATATCTGAATATAAAGAGTCAGCAAGCCGCTGGAAGGCATACAAAGAAAGAGGACACAAAAAGAACTACAACAGACTCGAAACATCAAACTCTAGCCACTTATTCCAAGACAGATCTGGAAGCTTGGACCGATGTTTGATCCACATATAGGAGTCTTCTTTTATTTGTTCCACCGTATCAAGAACCCGGATGAAGTTGCCTTCAAAAACTTTCTGATTTCTTGCGAACCATATCCTCCAAAACGTCGCCTTCACTATAGTGTTTACCACTTTCTTCCATCTTTTTGACCCTGGGGCGTTGTCCAGCTCATCCATTAGACCCGAGACAGAAGTCACGTTACTGGGCATCGGCACTTTAATCCACACGAAAATGTGCCACCATATACCTCTCGACACAATACCACACGAAAATGTGCCACCATATACCGAGCAAATAACTATTTGTATTTGATCCTCCCCTAGACTAGATGATCTAATACTATTGTTGTTATTGAGTACTATATATTGACTAGAATGCATGTAGATTTTTTTTTTTTTTTTTAAATATGATAATTTGAGTCTTTATCTAAATGCATATGTACACATTTGTATACTTAAAAAAATTCTGAAGAGATAAGATAAAATCAAAGAAAGAGCAGAAGAGAAAAATAAACTATGTTTTTATACTATATTTCCATTTTTTATTATTTTTTATGGCACCCTGCATTTTCATTGAAACGCAATATACATACACATGCTTATTCAGTTCATACAGTTTTAATACAATGCTGGTTTTGAAATGAACGAGCCTTGTAACCCTGGTTCAATATATGGATTATTTAAAGTTCAAATATTACCAAAAAAATAAAATAAAACGACAATAAAACAAAAATTAATAAATAATATATTTAGGGCTGGCAATTTCAGGCACAGACACAAAAGCACGACACGAACTTAACAGGTTCGTGTTTGACCTTTAACAGGTTTCATGTTTTAAACAGGTCGACATAATAAGACCTGTTCGTGCCGTGTTCGGGTTTACCTATTTCATGTTCGTGTCTTAATAGGTCGTGTCTGACATGATAGGCCAGACTTAGACTAAACACTCCACCCTCCAGGGCGAGTTTGTGTCTTATCAGGACGTTCCGTATCTTAACAGGTCGCATGATACACTTGTAAAGGGCGAGTTTGTGTCTTAGGCTCTTAGCAGATCGTTTCGTGTCTTAATAGGTCGTATGATACACTTGTAGAGGGCGAGTTTATGTCTTAACGGGTCGTTTCGTGTCTTAACAAGTTATGTTCGTGTTACCTGTTCATTATCAGGTTCGTGTCCGTGTTTATAAAACTGGCACGATAAGATTTTGTGTCGCGTTCGTGTTTACCTGTTTCGTGTTTATGTCTTAACAGGTCGTGTTTGACACGACGATATGCCTTCCCTGAATATAATTGAAGAAGAAATTTAGTATTTTCTTGGAATAAAATGTCAAATAACCACAGCAACGCCCTATATTTTTAAGCCAAAAAGAGTGAAAGTGATGTCCTTTTTTATTTAGAAGAACTTCCTTTTAGCTTTAGTTTTAATTATTAAACTTGTCTTCATGAGGGATATTTCACAAACAAGTAAAAGTAGTAATTCAAGTTTTAAACGTTCATTTTATTTGCTTATTTTACATGCAAAGTGTAAAGAGGCTGTTAGAAGATGATTCTCAGACCATCCCATCGTAAACATATTTCGATGATAAATATAACGCGTGTGTATACCAGGGAGGTGTCACGTGATGTGACGGGGGACATAAACACTGGTAATCACATAACGTGTTAAGTTTTTTCAAACTAAAAAAATAAACTATAGTAATATCCTTCAGTCTTTCACCAATTGGCCGATAGCACTCCTAACTTTCGATTTGTACCACAACACTCCCAACTTTCAACTTATTTTTCTCTCGCACTCCCAAACTAGTTGAACTCTAACCTAGTTAGCTAACGTCAGATGCCACATCACTATTCAAGTGCCACATTAGATGTCACGTCAGCAAAATTGCCACGTCGGATGTCACATCAGCAAAAACTAACTGGGTTAAGGTTCAGTTAGTTTGGAAGTGTCAGAAGAAAATAAGGGGCTTAATACTAGTTAATCTTAACCGTTAAAATTATGTAATCATCAATGGTTCAAGAAGAGTTTGCGTTATATAAAAAAACATGAATAAATTACTTTTTGAGTCCCTGTGTTTTAGTGGGTTTAACCACTTGAGTCAAAAATCAAAAAGTTTAACGCCCTGAGTCCCTAGTCATTTATTTTATAACGTTTTGAGTCCATTTTTGTTCATTTTATAACGGTTTGAGTCAAATTTTGTTAAAAAATTGGACTCAAAAGGTTAAAATTTGGACTCAAATGGTTGTAAAAAAAAGTGTCTAGGGACTCAGGACGTTAAACATTTTAATTTTGGACTCAAATGGTTAAAATCACTAAAAAACAAGGAGTCAAAAAGTAATTTACTCAAAAAAACATTTTTATTTAGTTGGGTTTTAATCAAGTAATTGTTGTAAAGAAATACATATATAAAAAGTTATAGAAGTATAGAACAACTTGATCAAGCTATCTTTTTCAAATTACATGAACGATCACGAATTCACGACAAAGAATTTAAACCCATATACTATTTTGAAACATTCATTATCCTCCTTTTATTAAAGTTTCCATTTTTAAATGTTCAAAAGTAATATTTATATATAATTTTCTGTACTAAAAACACTTAAACTAACTATAAAAAATTGATCAAATCATTGTCAGTTAATGCATTTAGATTAGCCAAAATGATAAATTATCAAAATTATTTCAAAAAGAAAAAGTAAAGGTCAAAATTTGTAACTACTATATAAAACATAAACGTCACTACCAAATTAGTTTTTTCTTATATTTTTTATAGCAACTTTTTACACTTAAATATCAACTAACATTGTACTTGCAAGAATTATAATCCCGGCACTTTTATGAGGGCAAACACAATACCACTAGATCACTAGATAATAGGTATTTTTCAAATTATATGAACAATCTCTATTAGGGGTGTTCATCAAATCGAATATCGAATTTTTGAATTATTCGAATCGAATTGTTCGAATAATTTTTATTTTTCCTTGAATTCGTATTCAATTCGAATTCGATTAAAACCTACCGAATTCTATTCGAATTCGTATTCGAATAAAAAACCCAATTCGTATTCGATTAAAAATTCGAATTCGAATGGAATTCGAATAAATTGGATTTAATTCAGATTCTTTAAAAACATGTAAAAAACTTTCAAAATGAAACATACATTTTAAAGCAGACATAAAGCACGATATCACATTAAAAAAGTTCCAAATAAAGTAACACAAGTCTAAAATTCAAAACGAGAAGTCGGGAATAACCACTCCATATTACAAGTTAATATTTTTACGCTTAGAAATCTATTGATATATTTGTTACTTAGGTTTTAGTTATGGGCCATGTAGTGGGTTTGGTAATGAGTAATTTTAATACTTGGAAAAAAATTAAAAAATAATTTATAGTATAGCCTAATAAAAGTTATATATGTATTATATATAAAAATAATAAATAAAAATGTATAATTTTTATTCGAATTTCGAATCGAATTTGAAATTATAAATTCATATTCGATTCGTATTCGATTTACTTGATTCGAATTGAATCGAATTCGAATTCGAATAATCGAAACGAATTCTTGATAATCGAATCGAATTTAAACGAATTTCGAATTTTTCAAATTCGAAACGAATTCTGCACACCCCTAGTCTCTATGTTTTTGAGGCAGAAGTTTTTTCTTGCTAATTTAAATTCAAAAGTATAATTTTAAAATTAATTTACCCTTTTACCAAGCATTAAGATTTTTATCTTTTGATTTAGTAAAGAAACATCACAATTGGAGGATATTAATATAACTTTTTGTACCTAGATTACATTAGTATGTGTTTAATCACATTTAAAATCACTAAAGAATATGGTCCTCAAATAAAATACAATCAACAAATAATATGGTCCTCAAATAAAATACAATCAACAAATTTCATTTTCAGTATGATGGTCGTAGACAATAGTGGTGCACAAATCGGGTTTTCGGGTAGGACCGGGTTTCGGGTAGGATCGGGTTTTAAAAAATCGGGTTTTTTTAAAAACCGGGTCGGGTCCGGGTCCGGGTTTTCTACCAAAAATGTATACCCTATATACCCGGGTCCGGGTAGGGTTCGGGTCGGGTTTTATAAAACCCGGGTATTATAATACCCTATTTCCGGGTTCGGGTCCGGTTCGGGTATTCATCGGGTAGGGTTCGGGTATGCACCAGGTTGGGAAAAAACCCGCACCGGGTATTAAAAAACCCGCATCGGGTTGGGAAAAAACCGCATCGGGTAGAGCGGTTGCGGTTGTGGCTGGAGAAGGCTAGACGAGTGATGCAGGTGGCTGGAGAAGGCTAGACGAGTGATGCAGGTGGCTCAAGCAATTGCATGTTGGGCCAAAAAAAATCAAATGAGAACAACCAGGACCAGCCATGCATTGTCACGAGATTTAGTGGGGTTTTGGTTTAGTTCTTTTGGGCTTTGAAAAGAAATATGTGGATTACATAATTTTGTTTATCATAAGAACTAGAAACCTAATACTTAAACAAGATTCATTACATCAAAGTGCATACATAATTTTGTAAAATCATAAGAACTAGAAGTCTTAATGCATACATAATTAAACAAGATTACATCAAAATCGGGTTTTTTTAAACCGGGTTTCGGGTATAAACCGGGTTTCGGGTATAAACCGGTTCCGGGTTCGGGTATTTATAAAACCGGGTTTCGGGTATAAACCGGGTATAAAAAAAATCGGTTCCGGGTTCGGGTTTTAGATCAAATATGCATACCCGGTCCCTACCCTACGGGTAGGGTCGGGTTCGGGTTTGGGTATTAAAAACCCGGGTTTTATAATACCCGGTTCCGAGTTTTTTTTTTCGGGTCCGGGTCCGGGTTCAGGTTTTTTGTGTACCACTAGTAGACAACGTTGATCAGTGAAATAAGCCCACTAATAATCAAGTTTAGAAATAATAAGTAGGCCCACTTGTAAACAAAATTAGAAAATAAGAAACAGGACCACTTATGATTAAGATTAGAAATAACAAATGGGCCCACCTATGATCATAATTAGAAATAAGGGTGTTTTTGGGATTTTTAATTGGGTTTCGGGTTATTCAGTTTTTATAGGAAGTCTACCCGTAACCCAACCCAAATAAAATTCGGGTTGATTTCGGGTTATTCATTTTGGTTTTATATGGGTTGGGTTAATCAGGATATGGGTTTCTAAGTACAAGTCACAATCTATACTTTGCGGTTTAACTTAATATGATATTCAATAAATAGAACACACAAAATATCATATAAAAACACCCCCAATTATATTTGGTTCTAACACATGTTGTAAAAACACATATTAACTAAAAATACATGAAATAAAGCAAGCATTAAACCAAACTGTATCAACCAATCACATAAACTAAAAAGAAAGCGTCAAATTGTATCAACCAAACCGAATCTTTTTAATTGGCCAAACAAACAACAAAACAAAACATCACGTTCACAACAAAAACAAAACATATGGGATAAAAACTAGACTTTTCTATTGATTATGTATGTATAACTGACATTTTTTATGTAAATTCGGGTTAATCTGGTAACCAGATTAACATTTTTCTTACTCAATTACCAAATCGAACACTGGTTTTAGGTTCCATGTTGTTCGGGTTAATCGGGTTACACCATAATCGGGTGTGGGTTAGTTTTATTCGGGTCGGTTTTTGGATTTCGGTTTAAAAAACCCATCACTAGTTAGAAATAAGTTAAAGAACTCTACTCGACTATTCCAATCTAGGGATTACAAATGAACGGGTTCAGGGCGGGTATTTGTAATTCCAGGCTCATATTTGATTGTAAAACTATATCTCATAGTCGATCTCTGTGACACTTGTGCTCCGTAAACACCACACGATGTAGGACAATATCTTTTATCAAAGAAACAATGTGTTTTGGTCTCAAAATTTGTTTATTTATGTTTGACAATTTCATGTTTTGATTCTAGTTCGATTTCAAGCTTTAAATCGCTTTCTGGAAAGTTATACGCAAACTGATGCGTAAACGTAATCAGTTTAATGCGACAAACACTCCGGAATAGTGACATAGGCTTCACATACCTTAAATAACTTTTATATAACTTAGAAATAAGTTTTGAAGGCTTTGGTATGTCAAAAACAAGTTTATTCGATCACATGGACTGTTTGCGTCAAACTGCGAAAGTCTTCTGATTCGTACTGTAACGAACATTTCAAAACTTGATCATAAGCTAAACATACCCTAAATAACCTTTACATAGCTTAGAAATAGGCTTTGAGGGGTTCAGTATGCGAAAATAAACTTTTTGATCAAGAAGGGACTAAAAGCATCAAAAAGTGCATAAGTTTGCATTTTCGCGCATATCTCACGTTCTGAACATATCCGGACATCCAAATTTTTTTGTAATCATTAAAATATTTTATTTTAGTGTTTGGAATGCTAAAATTCCATTCGTCGCGCAATTTGGATCGTTTTTCGCGTCTGTTCGTGTTTCGTCGTAATTAACCGAATAACGTGATCGTACGACCAAACGAACCGACATCCGAGATGTTTTCAAGCATGTTTTAAGTCCCCTATACTTAAACTTCATTATTGAGCCTTAAAAATGGGTTAACGAGGTTTAAACGCATCGAAAATGGCTTAAACGAGCTGCAGGGACCATTTCTACCATTTTTTCAAACTTTCTGGAACTGGGGACTGGTGGCGTCGCATGACCCCATATGGGAGTTGCTGTGGCGGCACGCCACAGCCTCATTTTGACATAAATTCAGTTTTTCAACAACTAGTTCAAACTTGAGGGTCTTTTATGCAACTTTCTCAATAATATGGTCTGGTTTTAAGCTCCCATTGTATCAAATACCATGTTCCACACATGTAGCGTCAAGATTTCACCTTCTAAACACTTGGAATGATCTCCTTGATCCATACTTTCTATAAATACCCACTTGCTTCATTTGGAATTCCTCATAATTTGATATCCATTCTTCTCTAAGTTGAAGCTCTCACTTGTGGAGCTTCATACCTGAGAATTTTGAGTTCAAATCTTCATTTGCTTGGACCTTTTGTAAGCTTCTTTCATGCTTTTCATATATCTCAAGCATGAAAGTCAAACAGTGTTTGACTTTCTGCTTTGACCATGAATTGGTCAACACAAAGTTCGTTTGAACTTTGCAACGTGAGCGTAATCACGATGGTTATAGTCCCTTGTGACTATACCTACTGATTACCACGTTGATTAGGCGTAGTGACGAGTTATAGTTTCGGTCAAAGTACGTGTTTATGCGTATTTTGCAACGAAACTATCTTTGGGTATCAAAACACTTTGTTTTGATATCAAACTTGTTTTCTAACTTAGTTAAACATGTTTTAACATGTTTAACTCGTCACTTTTAGTTTAGTGCTTGTATAAGGTCGTAAGTCAACCGGTCTAAACAACCACTTAGACTTTCGAACCCGACCCGTTTGGTCGATCATTAGGATCCGACCAAACATATTTTGTGACCATAGTTGTATAGGGAATAACCTTCCGAGGTTATACCTTATGGTCACTTCGTTTAGTTAGTTGTATGATAGGTAGTCTATATGCCTTAGGAAAATGACCAAAATGCCCTTTTGCGCATAATTTCATTTTAAGCATATGTAACACATGTTTTGACATCTAAACTGATTATATAACATAATTAGATATGTTAAGGCATATAATACTTGTCATAGGACTAGTTAGGTTTCTCGAACGCGCATTCGCGCGAACGACGCGTTAAAGTAGCGTAGACTACCTTAACGGGTTGTAATGGGTCGTAAGCACTTAGGATAGGTTCCGATTTAGAATGTAGGCTTTGTTAAACCATAACACATGAATTCCAATACTCATTTGGTTTACGAGACCTCATTCTACCCGATCTTCCGATTTAGGTGTCGATTCACTAACATAGTATCCGTTACACTAGGAACCACTTCGACACTTGAACTTTTGATCCTTTGGGCTTTGTTATATCATTTGAACAAGACCTACACGCAATCCCAGGCGAGTACATAGTTCCCCTCTTTTACCGTTTTCAAATGTTTTGGGTGATTCATATGTGTAACTGATTTGTTTTCCAAATGTATGGGATATATGTGTTTACTAAGTGGTTTTATGTGTATTATTTCGATTATGCAAATACAGTGTTTATCTAAATCCATAAAAGATCTATCTATCTACATAGTTAGATTCTTATAGGATATTTGAAGTACAGTCTTAGATCTTCCTATCTTCATAGTGAGATTTTTAAGAAGTACTTTACAAACGATGGTTGGTTTATGTGTAGATTATTGGTGATTTAGATAACGAAACTAGATAATACAATAAGCACATGGTGGATACGCCGCTGGTACTTCCTATATATCAATGTGCTTATTGTATTACCTTTCGTGGCGTTATCCCGAATCACCATTAGGATTTAGGATGTTGTGATACAATTATTCAATACGACAGAAACGAAATCCTTTTAACATCAACCTATCTTCATAGATTGATTCTTCTAGTATGTTTAGAGTACTAATATTGGAGTCCTTGTTTGGATTCGTTGTGTACTTTAATGCGTATGTAACGAGACGATGTGACGAGAACCTGATCCCTATAGCATCTATCTATCTTCATAGCTAGACATATATGGGATGTTTAGAGTACTAACATTAGAGTCCCTGTTTGGATTCATTGTGTACTTTAATGCATGTTTACGAGTTGGAACGAGTTAACAATTTATGTGTTTATGTGGTAGTTGTGATTTAGATAACGAAACGGGTGTAATAAAATAAGAACATGGTGGATACGCCGCTGGTACTTCCTATATATAAGTGTTCTTATTTTATTATTCTTGTAGCGTTATCCGAATCACTTTAGGATGCGTGTACAATTGTTTCAATGTTCGATTATCGAAATCTTCGTAGAATCTCCCATATCTTTATATGTTAGATTCTTATAAGGATATCTAAAGTATTATCATGAATCATTGATTTGATTTATATAATACTCACACAAGTTTTGATTTATTTCAAAACAATTATTATTAATCCTTAATTGAATTTCTAATAACACATTAACGAGTTTTACGATGGTTTAAACGAGATTACGATGTACAATTTCAAATGGCATAAAAATGACTTAGTAATAATCATATTGCCATATACAAAACTATTTGCCACGAGTTTTCACAATCAAGATTATGTATTGCAATACTAAATTTTTGCCATTCTTTGACTTCAAGATTTATTTTCAATTGACAGCTCTCGTAGTTGTCAAAGTATTGCAATATCAAATGTTTTGCCATTTATTTGGCCAATAAAACCTATGTATTCGCTGGCATTTTATGCTGACTATTTTTCACATATGTTTCAGGTTTTCAACCATTCAAGCATGCAAAGCATATGATTGCATTCGGGCCTTAGACTTCTAAATCAAAAGAGCAATTACATGTATTCTTTGTTGTAAAACGATGTTAATATTAATGAAACAATTTTAGTACCAGTAGTTGTGAGCAATTTGTAACGTGACTCCCCGATATTTCCGCCGCGTGTTGTTGTATTACGCGATTGGGGTGTTACAATCTCATACCCATCAGGTACCCGATTATTAATTAGTCGTCGAGTAGGCCTATTAATTTGTTAAATAATGCATCCAACGTTTCTTTACATTTTTAAGAGTGACTGCCTGCTAACTTTCTTTGTGTAGCTTTAAATTTTATGGTGTGGGCATTTTATATTAATAATATAACATAGGGATGAGCATTTGGTACTGGTACCGATACTGTACTGATTATTTCCGGTACCGGTACTCATTTTTTTCATTTTTCGGCATCGGCACGGTATTTTGTTTGATTTATCGGTAAATACCAGTACCGATACCTATCTTTGTTTTTTGGTATTGGTACCAGTCCAGTTTCATGCTCATCCTTAATATAACATCTAATATAATAATATATGTTAGCTACATTTTACATTAAATATTATCAAAAATTATTGTGTTTATTAATAGCTATAATTTTATAAACTTTCTTTTTTAGTTATTCTCATTCTACTTTTATCAATAGTTCATTACTAATGTATAAAACTGTAGGTAGTTTTTTATTATTCGATACAACTTCAATTTTTTTTGAGTTTAGAGTCATTGTATTCTCCATCTCTCTCTCACAAGTGCCACGCTTCTCCTAACATCTCTTTTATGTGTTGAACTTCTTTCTTTTGTTCTCATCTTTTCCCAATGGATGCCTAATACAAACACACACACATAGATAGATAGATTAGGGCAATATTTTCTATTTTCTTTGGTCGTTGTTGTCATGTGTGACGGTCGTAATACATGTCATTGAAGAGTTGTCGTGATGCTTTTGCGGTCACGCCCCTTTTGGAACTCCACCCAGCCCTCAAGAAGAGGTGTAAAAAAGGACACCTCCACCCACCCTATATCAGTGATTTCATAAATCTAAGTAAAGCGCCCTCACTAATTTCAAGACTAAACACACCGTAAGTGTAGCGCAAGACAACACTTACTGACCCAAACAACCCTTAAGCTTCGTATGACGTGTTAAAACCCAAGACCACTAAGAGAGTTATTCATGCTCCTATTCCACATTCAGGTAACATATCAAACACATCATAGCCCGTGAAACAACCAACAATAGGGCCATCCACATACGTCACGCAATTTGAAGCCCCATATCCACTTGTAACTGCCTTCTTAATAACGCCACCCGGGATAACCCAAACTAGCATCCCCTCGGACCTGCTTGACCCACGTTAAACCCTTTACTCAAGTAATAAAATATCTCGACATATCCATGTATAATGTAGAGCCCACCAATGCAACGTGTACCCCAAAACTGTTGGACTCTTTTATGGGATTTGGACCATAAAAGCTCATAAAATAAGTACTAGCCGTTTTAGAAGATCATTCATTGACATGTTCACATGTTGATCCCACCCGATATAAATTCAAAGTCGTAGACTCCTTGCTTAAACTTCGATTATCCCATGCATCAACGTGATGCCTGCCACGTCCTTCTAGAACCTATATGTGTTCTTGAATCCATCATGTACCATCTTTTTTTCAAATTGCCACGACCTTCCAGGTATGAGGTGACAAACATCCATTAAAAACACTTCACACCATATCTCGACCTATACTTTGACCTGATTGAAAACTCTACCAAGCACATTTTATCAACTATAAGCATATTACCGTTTTGTAACCAAACAAGTTGATATGGATCAGAATGATCCATTGTTTTCACCCCTAACTTCTCAACCATGGCCAAAGACACTACATTTTTACAGGTAATCCCCATCAATACCTTGCCTTTGTATGTGCACTTGATTAGGAAAAGGTTATTTTGCCTCCACACATCATTATCATCAATAGCATCAAGAGATGTACTAAGCATTCTCTAGATGACCAAGGCTTCACCACAACCAGGACTAACAGCCTCATAAATGATAACATTTTTTCACCAACACCAAGGTCCTTGTACTTATCAAAAGTTGAAATAGTGCCATCTAAGAGGGTCAGCAATTTTTGGGACACTCCCGGGAGAAGTACCCAATTCCATTACATCAGAATCACCTAACAACCTTGCCAGAATGACCCGCACTGGTTGCGACTGCCTTAGCTGACCCGCTACTAGTACAGGTGAAAGAGAAAGATGAAATCGTCAACCGTCACAGTACCCTGATCCACTGGATGATAATCGAGAAAAGCCTCCTGGCAATGGTTCGACGATATGAACTTCTTGCTCAGTAACCTCTTCATATTAAACCATGATTCAACCCAAGATTTCTTGTTTCTCTACCGCTGTATTTTAACCTGCACCACCAAAGAGAAACCAACCTTTTCAGCTTAATAACGACCACCTTAACCTTCAACCGATCAGATATCTCATTGAAGTCGAAGACCCGCTCATCTGTTTTGATCTAATCAATGAAGTCATCCGCTCAATCGATTCCATCAAAATCCACAATCTCGATTTTCATACCTATCCCCTGTAACAGGTCATCATGGGGAAGGGCTTGTTCGTTTTGTCCCCTTAACCTAAACGGATTCCCATACCCATCCCATTCAATAATCACGGTCTTTGTGTCTGTTTTGTAATCTTTATTTTGGTTCAACTATAACTCGCTCGTTCTTTCTTGCGGTCTTACGATCTTCTCATCACACGGATCAACTTGTTCCCTATGTTGCTCTTTCATCATTTCTTGCATGGGAGGGTAATCTCTTCCATGTTTAACCATTTGACTTCTGTAACTCCGATACAACCCACTTGATGCAGATGGAAGCACAAACAAACGATAATCAATAACGCACGAACGATAATCAAACTATCTCAAATGAAAGCTTCAAAGTTGGAGGATTTGATTGATAACTCAATAGTAAATAGTAGTCAAGTATGCCAAACACAACAAAACCCTAGATCCTCATATATAGTGACAAATCACAATCTCAAGACAAGGAACTGAAATATTCAAAAACATTTAAAGATGAAAATACTTATTAAAAAAATACTAAAAGATAATAACGACATCTTAATCCAAAGAAATCAACTTCCCATTTTTTTTGATACCCTCATTCTTCGCTGTCTTGCTCTTCTCCTTGATTATCCAATGGCCCACCATCATAGCTTACGATCTTCGCCTTCAATCCACAGCCATCACATGTGAAACTCGTTGTTGAACCTCCTTTAGACCCAACATAACTTAATCCTCTATGAAGGTTTATACCCGAGAATGCTCCTGCATCACACTTTACATGACTTATGCAGAAATCAAATCTACACAATATGTTATAAGCATTAAAGGCACTACACAATGTTAAGTATTTACGACTTGTGTAAAAGCTATAAAAGCACCAGTAAATCACATATAATTCATGTACCTAATGGATCTTGTCTCCAAACTTCTAATATCTTTGCCAGCATCATTCCTAATACTACAAAAAAATTATGTTTTTTTTTCTTAGTATGTGGACAATGATTAAAGACACCTATCTTTGAATTTTCTATAAACTTTTAATTTGATTTTGATTCCTAAATTCGCAAATTCAAAGAAAACAAACCAAAGTTTCATACCATTCAAGAAAACAAACCAAAGTTTATAAAGTTTAAGCTTTAACGTTAATAAAATTATATCTAAAACTCAAGCATTACATTCATCATCCTAATCTCATACAAAAATTAAAACCCCTTATTTTATAGCTTAAACATGTGGTGTGAACTTGATTTGAACGAATATTGAAACATGGAAGATGGTTTTCTTAACTCCGCATCTTTTTGTATTATGTTTATGTGATGTGATGAGTTCTGAAGTTGCAAATTACCTTAATTGTACTTTTATCTTAGTAATGATGTTTACGGTATGTAGCTGAGCGTAAGGGTTATATGATGTCTGTAACTAGAGGAAACAAAACTGATCGATTGGTCGAAGATTAAGTTCAATTCGACCAAGCTATTACAAAACCCATAACCGAAAAATCATAGAAAATGGCTTAAATGAACCACTGGTTTCTTATTTGGTTAAGTGGGTTGGGTTCGGCTACAAAGTCCATTTTTTCTACAAAGTGTACAAAGTCATAAAACACCACAATTTCTGCCATAAAACACCACAATTTCTGCCATAAAACACACTCAAACCCCACAAATAACAGAGTGAAGATCAGTAAAACACAACCTCCAAACCCTAACAGTCCATAAAAACTTCAATGTAAGACCCTATTTCGTAACTGACTAAAGTCGCAGCGGAAAATCGTACCATAAAAATTTCTTTCGTTACAAACACCTTGACGCACATAAATTCATTTTTAAGATTAATTCTTTCACATTAAATACATTTTATTATACTTATTTTCAATAAGAAGCCATAACCTAGCTTCACCCCAATACGTACTCAACACTCCCGTACAATCTATCTTGTGACTCGATCCTCGATCTCCAATCCTTGGTTATCCTCAAAACTGGTACTACCTGCGTTCACCACATAAAATTCACAACATTAGTACGCATTATAAACCCACAAGGTTTTCACGTTTACTTCTCGTTTCGTTAACTCTTTACATCCCAGCTTTTCCATCCTGACATACCATCTGTGATGAGACTTCTTTGTTATTCCTGCATTTCACTTATAACTCCAAGTACACAATTAAACAACGTAAGCACTTAATCATACCAAAAGACTTACATACATACCTAAACTTCATACATATTATCTCCATATATACATACGTACACACATGCATACATACCTACTTGCATACATACTCACATACATACATACAAATTTACATGCATACTTACATTTACACACATTTACATCATTAAATACGTATCTACATGTACACATACCAACATCATTACGTACATTCATGACACTATACATATTTAAATACTTACCACCCTACGTGCATCATACCAAACTCATACATGCCTACTCTCATACATACCATCGTATATCCGCTTATTTTTGCTCGCATACTTATAAACATACCCACGTAGATACATACATACTTTCATACACTTAAATTCATAAAAACGTAGGTTAAACTAGTCGTACGTAACTTAAAACGCGTTTAAGCGAGTTCCCAAGGCAAAACGATGCACGGAAACAGTTTTCGGAGAAACATGACCCGTCGCGCTACGCGACCCCCCTAAATCCACAGAAACATCGCAGCTGGTTGCTGCATATTTTCAGCACGATCCGGTTTTACGGAAACAAGCATAACTCTCTCGTTTTTGATCCGTTTTACCCGATTCTTTTTCCTACACGTCCGTAATTTAATTCTCCATCTAATGGAACTAAAATCCAACATCCGACTTAACAAAATTTCAGACTTTTAACTCTTCGGCTTATTACCCATTTACCATTTCGACCTGTTCATGCATACATCAACATAACTTGTTCATTTTACCATAACCTCTTATAAACATAATAATATCAGTGACGTCTATCATAAATTCCTAAATTCTTGGATGTCTTGCATCCTCTTAACACCTTATCGCTCATATGCTTATTTTTGACCCGTTAAGGGTATTCGCGCATTAATTGGTCTACGACTAACCAAACCAAAATTCCCACTTCCATACTTGTCCAAAACATTACACTAATCGAATAACTTGTTTCTAAGCTACTTTTAAGATCGTTTGCCACAAAATACCCATCAAGGGCATTTTGGTCAACTTTAATCCCCTCATTTACGACGAAGGACTTTAACACATATTTGACCTCAAACATCATGTTTAATTTAATTAACCACTTTATTACTTAATCGTACTAAGAAGTGATTACGGAAATCACTTACCTTATGCGTCCGTGCTCGTATCCGATTCCTTGCCTCCTCTTGACTCGTTAGCCTTTCCTGCTTGAGTCCGTCTTGACATGATTCCTATACTCTCTTTTCATCAAAATCGCGCTCTTATTAGCATATGCATTCGTACATGTTAACAATCATATCACTCGCATATTTCACACTTAACTTTCATTAATCATTTCTAACAAACATAATTCATATAATCATATCCATATGCGTTTAAACTCATGTAACTCATCATGTCATTACATTTAACACGGATTGCTATAACATGTACCATCCGACTTCCCATAAACCTACATTTACGACAACGAGTCAACTCATGTTTCTTATTCTTAGTTGACTTTCAAAAGTCAACTATTAACCATATGTAACTATCGACTTATCAACATATACCCGTAACATCATAATCGACTATACGGACGATACTATATACATTTTATCATTCACTTGATGTAAGTACTACCTTTTTAGCATAACGTACAACTTATTCTTGCATAAATCTTCTAAACTCTTACATAACCCATCAAAACCTACTACTAACCATCATGGATCATTCCCAAATAAACATCAATCATATCATCATCATTTTTCTCCTAATTCATCTAACAATAATTCATCATATCCACATAATACATCATTCTTTCAACAAGAATTAGACATAGCTGATGAGTCTAGTCATCTTCATCACCATAACTAATGGGTTTATCATCTAAACATCAAATTAGCACAAACCATTCATAATTCATGTTCTATATGATGATTATAACACATACTCATGCTCAATTCCACTTAAACTCATGGATTAGAACTAACCCACTTTACACATGATCACAAATCTTAGATTTAAGACATACCTTATGATCCCCTCGTAAAGGTGATCATCAATCCGTGTTCTTTCTTGAATTTGAGCCTCGATTTACCCTTTAATTTGGTGATTTAGTTGAGTTAGGGTTTGGCTCTTTGGGAGCTCCTGATCGATCTAGAACACACACGAATGTGTGTTTGTGTGTGTTGTTATTTTCTTTTAATAACTCAACTTTCATTCTTTACCATCTAGCCCCTCATGTTTACCATTAAAACATAACTAACATTACCTTCATCATTTAATACTTTTGACCATACCCTTAACTAGGTTAAATAGCCTAGTTATTTATTTCATGACGTGTCATATAGGAACTCACGACAAGTATTAACATACGGATTTTGGGGCGTTACATTCAAACACACCATCGTAGAACTATGAATATAAAACACAACATGATAATCAACATAAAACAATTTAGTGTTACTTATTCGAAAATCAAAGCCTTATCATCCAAAACACAACACAAAACCTACAAATATGGCGTTTTAGTAATCTCCACTTTGTTATTTGAGGGTTTTGAGTGCATTTTATGGCTGAAATTGTGGTGTTTTATGATTTTGTACACTTTGTAAGAAAAATGGACTTTATTGCCAACTTTCACCCTTGGTTAAGTTATACAAGGTAATTCATGTACAATTCCGTGTTTTGATTTTTTGATGTGCCGCCCCTACTCTTTAGTAATTTATACTCAAGCAATACCCTATAAAGGAGTAACACCTCGACTACATCTTATTTGACGCGCTTCAACCTGAAATATCAAGCTATAGTTATAACTTTGATCCCCATACCCATCTTTAGGGTTACGTCTACTTAACCCCACATCCATCTTAGCATGAATGCCATGTGGCGCTAAAGTCCAAACTAGTGACGAATATAAATAATCGTCTTCTCCTACATATGAGGTTTATGGAGTGTTGACCCTTAGCAAGGGCAAGGTAGGTGACTGTCCATAACCCATTTTCTTGCAGGCCCAATATTTTTAAATTCATTTTATGTATTTTTATATGTGTATACACATTTTTTTAAACAAAAGCCTACAAAATTTAAAACTGAGTAATATTTATAACCCAATATGATTTTTAAAGCCACTAACCTATAGTGTTCTAGTCAGACGCCTCATTCCTTCCGTGTTGAATCATCAGTCCTAAACCCTAAAGAAGTTGTCACACCCCGATTTCCACGTGTCACCGGTGGGCCCGGTGGGGAGTATCGTGACGTCATGGTTGGCAACATAATAGTCAAACAACACAATATTATTAAGCACAGCGGAAGCAATTGAAAATATAATACAACCGAATTTATTATTGTAATATCAATTGTCACAATATTCGGAAGTTTATTCACAGAAGGATCGAACATAAAATGGAAACAATAGTTCAACAGACTTTTAGGCATCTTAAGCTTGCGAGACTTCTATTGATGCTAAGGAGACATATCCAGCCAATTTCGTATAGTACCTGCATTTAGCCTTTTTGGAAAATACGTCAGTTTACACTGGTAAATACATTCAACTGACTCATTTTGGAAAAAGAGTTTGTAAATTGTTTTGAATGCACGTGGCACAAAATATCTTGACACATTGATTAAAATGCACAGAGGCAAAATTAATCTTTTTAACTTGGGAGAATTATTTAATATTATAATCTTGTGAACGAATTACATGTTACTTATGCGTTCAGTAGCCCGAACCTAGTCCGGGTTAAAGATTAATAGACACACCACTATAATGAGTTATACACGGACGGTGTACGCCTACACCCCGTGCTCAGGTCGTGGCCAATCTCGTAAGATGATGCCAGGGATATCCGGGACATGGTCATTAACCCCCCAAAGGCTGTAAAGTAAACACATCTGTTTAAAACGAGCCGATCAAATTATTCAACTACCCACTAAGCGTGGAGATTTGATGCTCGAACAAGCGGTATGCTATATACCGTAACCCAAGCCCGTATAGGGAAAATAAGTTAAAAGTATTTACCTGAGATAAATATAAATTCAATCCCAGCCGTATATCAAATCAGCAAGTACAGATAGCTTTTACTGGGCTCCTAATCTGGAACGAAGGTTTTTAATAACCTATTAGAATCCTAACGGGTCTTTAATTAAGCTTAAGCTTAGACCGGCTAGTTTCAAAGATACGGTTCGTACGCACGATTAAGCGAAGACCGGATAGAATGTGATTTAGACCCGACAAGTTTGAAGACTTGTTTAATATGGGTTTATTATTCACATTCTGGATTTTGAGATAAAACCGATAAGGTTTGACCCGTTTCGACTAATTTATGTAAACTTGTTACATAAACCGAACCGAACGCGAAATAAGCGTAACGGGTATCCGTAAGAGCCATATACAGGTTTCCTAAGTTAATATGCTTCAAATATGTTGTGACATCAGTAGGATGTCTTTCGTTATGCCCCGAACTAGTTTAAACACAAACTATGCCCCGTAGGGGTAGTTTGGTCATTTTAAAGTTTGTAAAAGCGCCTAGATGTTTAAATGAGTTACAGGTCTGATGTAAACATCAAACATACTCAATTTGATGAGTTATAACAGTAGACTAAAGCATATATGTGAAATTTATCATCTTTAACCAAACTATGCCCCGTAGGGGTATTTTGGTAATTTCACATAAGCCGAAGAGCTCAAAACTGAGGTCTGAGTTCATCAACCTTTGCTTACTATTAAAACATCATAATTTGCCTCATATATCAGTAGGTATCAACCCGGGTATGTTCAATATGCTTTTAAAACATACTATGCTTTAAAAACGCTCAATAAGGCGATTAAAGGCCATTTCCGGGTTTGATACCTAAATCTGATATTTTTATATTTCCAGAAGGCTTAAAATAATTTATTTATCATATGTGATCAGTAGCAAAAGGTTTGGAGTCGTTTAGATAATTAAAACTCATTTTATGGCCCGTAAGGGCAAAACCGACAATTACCGGATTAAGCCTACGACTACTAGTTATGCTCAGCCTAAAATTAATTAAAAATCTTTAAAAATCCCAAAATAATATATTAAATCAGTGGGTATTAAGTTTGATACCAAAAAGTAGGCTTAACTAGGCTATACGCTAATTACGTCATTTTATTAACATAAAGCTTTAATTTTGCGATATTGAGCATAACTCTTAATCTACAAGTCAAACTGATGTCAAACTTTGCATACAAGTTTATATATCAGTATTTAAGGTTTCTACACTTTTACATTTTCATAAATCACTTTTTAAGGTAATAAGGGCATAACGGTCAACATATGAGCAATTAACGGAAATATGCATATTAATTGGATAACTAGTGAACCAAGGTGTATAATCACCGAGGGTTGTTCTAACATGTGACCTAATCCAATTTAAGCTCTGAGGCATTTCAAAAACATACCTAAACGGGTCAGAACTGAAAGTCAAAGTGAAAGTCAAACTATGTGACTTTCGGTTCCGAACCGGGTCTAAACAGGAAATAGTCGGGTTGAACATGTTTGGACATGTTCTTACACTTATTACTAAGTTATAACAATGATCAAACAGGTTATATATGTTCTAGATAGCTAATTATGCACAAACGACATTTTAGCATTATGTTGACTTTTTAATTAAAAGTTTGACCCGACATTTGACCTGGTTAGAATGGGAATCAGGGGGAACCTTTTTAGGGGTTTATTACCCACCTAATTACCAACTTATAACTACTTTTAGTTTGACTAATCGCTGGACCATTAGCGATTAATCGTTAAGTCAACCGTTAATTACGACGGTTGACTTTTAAGCTAATAACTAAGCAAAAACTAAACCGAGGAAGGTCTAGCATACTTACCCAAGTCCTAAGCTCGAGTAGGAAGGTATTGGGTCTGCTCCTAAGCTCCAGAAGTGCTCAAGAAATGCAGATGAAGGTGTGAGTGAATGTTTGCAACTCATGGCCCTTATATAGTGTTTTAAACACCACAAAAGATTGACACACAAGTCTACAACCCACCACAATTCACTTACAAGTGTCCTAGATGTTCTAGGGGTTGTTTAGGGGCCAAGGGTGATGAGGAAAATCGATTAAAAGTCAGTTGCAATGCTTAAAACAGCCAACAGCCAAGTTTCTGTTACTAGGCATCCCTAGCGCACCGCTAGCCCTCCTCAGGGGCAATTCTTCCATTTTTCAGTTTGCATCCCTGGCTCTTGGTGCTCCGAAAGGTCAACCAAGCTTAATTCTTGCATTTTGACCCCTTATTATTTATATACAAGGGCTTTATGACTTATACTCACTTTGCCAAGTCCCTGGACACTTCCGGTTAACCCGAAAAGTCATAACTTTCACCGTTGACGCTTTAACCCCTCGTACACGAATTTGATCATAACTTTCTCATACGATAACGAAACTTTATGAAATTTTAATCGTGCATTCTAGTGAGCATAATTTATATTTACAAAGCTTCGGGTTTGTCAAAAGATCACTCAGAGGTATATCTTTAACATGTTGACACATTTGACCCCTGTAGTTTGTA
Organism: Helianthus tuberosus; assembly: GCA_030545235.1. Lineage (NCBI taxonomy): Eukaryota > Viridiplantae > Streptophyta > Magnoliopsida > Asterales > Asteraceae > Helianthus > Helianthus tuberosus. The sequence continues at coordinate 89,409 of JARYGA010053859.1, forward strand.
ATCTCTCACTTTTAGCTTCGTATGATCCATGGTTTATTCGTTTGATGTTATAAACATCATGTAGGGTTATTATGAAGTATATTCATTCACTGTTGACACTTAGAATCCGTATAATTACATACTTTCCATGTTTGTCAACTTTAGTCCTTTTATAATATTCTTTCACACGTTCAAACTTTATGACACGTGTCAACACATTATAGGACGTGAATTTTCGAGGTGTTACATCCTCACCCCCTTAAAATAAATCTCGACCCGAGATTTACTGAAATAAGTAAGGGTACTTTTCTTTCACCGTGGATTCAACCTCCCACGTGAATTCGGGACCTCTTCGGGCATCCCATTTGATCTTTACAATAGGTACATGCTTTCTTCGAAGCTTCTTTACCTGACGATCCTCAATCGACAAAGGTTTTTCAACAAATCTTAAGCTCTCATCTATATGCACATCTGTATGTGGTATTACCAGTGATTCGTCAGCGAAGCACTTCTTCAGATTGCAGATGTGGAACACATTGTGAATTCCACTGAGCCCTTCCGATAAGTTTAACTTATAGGAAACTGACCCGACACGTTCGATAACCTCGAAAGGTCCTATGTATCTCGGGCTTAGCTTGCCTTTCTTACCAAACCGCATCACTCCCTTCCAGGGTGACACTTTAAGTAGGACTTTGTCACCTACTTCGAAGTAAAAATCCTTACGCTTAGGATCAGCGTAACTCTTCTGCCTATCCCGGGCAGCTTTGAGACGGTCGCGAATCTGGACAATCTTGTCCGTTGTTTCGAACACTATCTCTGGTCCTGATAACTGGACATCTCCAACTTCCGCCTAACAATTAGGCGATCTACACTTTCTACCGTATAACGCCTCAAAAGGCGCAACCTTAATGCTGGTATGGTAGCTACTGTTGTAGGAGAATTCGATTAACGGTAGGTTCTTATCCTAACTACCACCCAAATCGATCGCACATTCAAGTAGCATGTCTTTTAACGTTTGAATAGTACGCTCACTCTGACCGTCAGTCTGAGGATGGTAGGCCGTACTAATATTCAAACGTGTGCCCAAAGATTGTTGGAAATTTTTTCCTAAAATGTGACGTGTATCTAGTCTCGGTCAGAGATAATAGACACAGGTATGCCATGTAAGGCTACCATCTTATCAACGTATAACTGGGCTAGCATATCGGAGCTATAAGTCTCCTTGATGGGTAGGAAATGTGTTGACTTAGTCGGTCAGTCAACTATAACTCATATCGTATCATTTCCTTTTCTTGTCTTGGGTAACTTGGTAATAAAATCCATAGTTACTATTTCCCACTTCCACGTAGGAAGTTTAGGCTGTCGTAGCAAGCCTGACGGCTTTTTGATGCTCGGCTTTGACTTGCGCACATGTCAAGCATTTAGCTACATAGGTGGCTACAGACTTTTCAAGCCTATCCACCAAAATTTTGCCCTTAGATCCTGAGTAGTTGATGGCAAATTCTTAATCGTTGCCTAATTAGGGTTGCGGCATGTAATACGTAAGTAATATGAACCGTCTTTATTATTTAACCATATAAAACCCTCAGAATATTGAGTCAGGCTATATGCGCCTATGTCTTAAAACCTACTTAATCAAGGTTTCGTTTATTCCATAATCAATATGGAGTTTTCACAATACTCCATCCCACGGCGGGATACAAATCTTAATTCTACCTGCCTTCCATGAGGTAAGCAGGGAAAACTTTTGAGAAGATAATTAAGATACAAGGAGGCTACAGAGATTTTCCATATCTCAGGCTCCAGTTCATCCATCATTGTTCGTGTCAAATGAGTGACACTTTTATGTTATAAGTCCACGACTTCCTTAATCGGGAACATTTACTTGGAAATTTTTTTTTTCCATTTTTGGATATCTTCTTTGAATACTACTAGTCGACTTTAGTACAATATGATCATTGGGATATCTTAGGGGTTCCATGCATTAAACCTCCATGCTGATCAGACATGGAAATAATCTATGGGACACACTAGGATACGCCAATCCTCATATGGCACTTTTATCAAACATAGTTTGGCATTCGCAGGCGATAGAAAACAATGAGAAAATGATTAAAATAACATATGTTGTCGTACTCTATGCGAAGAAAGAGTACTCTTAGATTTTCGGAAGGATTCCTTACCGATACAAGAAGAATCGGTTACTATGGTTTCCTTGGTAAGTTATACTTTGTGGATGATAATAAAAATTTTGCTAAGTTTATGGTTCATGAAGATTTATTATTGTCTGTATTAAAAACAGGACACTTAGCAGAAATTATTATTGATAAATGATAAGGAAGTTTATTGTACAAGTGCTTATATTTAATTAGAATGGAGATTTTCACAAACTAGGCACCTAGCTCAGTTGGTTAGGCGCGCGAAAGGGTGCGGCCGGCCTAGACCCAGGTTCGATTCCGGGGACGGCCAGTTCCACCATTTTTTATGTTTAATATTTATTAATCGTACGGATACGTGTAATTACGAGGGTTGTCTCATAAGGAGTCTTGATAATTAATTGCTTCTTATCACCCACAATATGGGCTCGATTTTTTTTAAGGCAACCAATCAATTTTTAGCACTATTTTGAGTCCTTATGTATGCAACCAAAAGTTTGCTATAAGGGTATTAGAAAAAGGGTGATTTCTAATAGATATTAAATATCAATATAGGATTTGTTGGAGCATCTTCTAAAGTAACATCGGTCACTTTCTACCGTGCATTAAATGACCGGAGTCTAAATCAGGTGGAGACAACAGTTCTCAACCTTTATCATTCATAATATATTTATATGTGCCAGTATCAAATAAGTTTCTGCATAAACTGCTTGATAAGGAAAAGTACATATTATACTATTATTATTCTGCACCATCTCTTGGGCATTCATCCTGACAACTCTTGCGTTTTTTCTCTTGGCCTACTCGGGCTTCTTCTGATTCCTAGGGCAGTTGGTCTTGATATGCCCCTTCTCGTTGCAACCATAACAGGTTGCATCTTTCAACTTCTTGCAATCCAGGGTTTTATGTTCCCTAGATTTGCAAATTCCACACGGTAGAGGCTGAGACTCAAATATGCATTTCCCAAGATGGTATTTCTTACAGGTTTCGCACCTGGTCTTCTCTCCCGACTGCTGGCTGTCTCTCTTAAACTCGGAACTCTTCTTATCTTCAGAGTTCCTCTTCCTATCGGAGCGATGGGAATTCTCATCCTCCCTTTTACGCTTTCCATCTTCCGAGACTTTGGCAGCCTTGTTTCTGACCACATCGAGTGTGAGAGATAGCGACAGATCTGCCACTGACCTGAATGTAGTAGGTCTTGAAGCCTTAACACTGGCTTTTATTTCTGGGTCTAAACCCCCAATGAAGCGAGCAATTCTCTTGGGTTCCGGTGTGATCAAATAAGGAACCAATCGAGACTTGGTATTGAAATTTGTAAGGTATGCTTGACAATCTAAGTTCTCCATGACTAATGTCAAGAATTCAGTCTCAATCTTCTCAACTTCATGTTGAGGACAGTAACTTTCTTTGATAAGAGCAACGAACTGATCCCAAGTCATCTCGTACAAAGGGATCTTCCCCGTAGCTTGAATGAGAGACTTCCACCATGCTAGTGCCTCTCCCTTGAATGATTGGGATACATACTTCACTACATCCCATTCAGCACAACCGCTGATATCGACAACTGTGTCCATTTCATCCAACCAGGTCATACAATCTATTGCTCCTTTCTCCCCAGTGAAGTCCCGGGGTTTGCAGGAAACAAAGTATTTATATGTACAGGACTTGGTATGCGGTTCATTATCGAACACTATCTTCTTGGATGGAACACTGTTTTGACCAGATGAATGTCGATCATCATCTTTCTTTAACTCATCTTTCTTTGAGGGCGGCTTGTTATCAGGCTCTGGATGAGTTTTAGGGATGGATTTAGGGTGGGGTACAGATGAGGCTTTACTATTCGTCTCACTATACTCCTGGAATTGCTCCTTCACAGCTTTAGATACAGCTGAGTCAATCAATGTACGAAGTTCTCCTCTGGTTATATTAATCCTTTCATCATCGCGGTTTTCTAGAGGGTGACTATTCAATTCTTCCGACCTAGCCATGTAGTGTTAATTGCTACACAAGAAAATAAGGCAAGGTTTATACGGAAGTTTATACAGTTTCATCGTTTTAAACGATTTATTAACTATGTTTTTAATACACATTTTAGTTAATTTGTTAAATATATAATTGTTCAGGATCTTTATCAAAATCCTAAATTATAAGTTAATAATAGCACAGAAGGCCTAGTCACGTAGACAAGTTTAGTTTATAAGCCATGATTTCAGAGAATCGAGGCATTATAATTTATCCTAGTTATAAAACATTACGGATATTAAGGTGGCACAAGGCCTAGTCACATGGACACTTTTAAATTATAAGCTATGATTTCAGAGAATCAAAGCATGAAGGTGTTCTGGCACAATAGGCCTAGTCACAAGGACATTTATAAATTATAGGCTAGGACTTCAGAGAATCAAAGCCTTGAGGTTTGAACCTAGTTCATTACCTTTTTCTGACAGGGAGTCATAGCTACCACTGTATTTTGGCTCATGTAGAAATGAGCAAGGCTCGTAGGCATTTTATTACCACGTATGGTTAAAATATGATCATTTTAATTGATGATGTAAACCTAGGATTCAGAGATCATTAAACTGGGTTAGGAATCTTTTGAAGAATCCTTAATTACGTGTGTGATTTCCAACGAATCACATCTGTCAGGAGTGTTAACATATTTACAGATGTTAACAGGGATTCGAACCTTTTAAACATGTCTTACCATCATGGCCCGGCCTTAAAATGACCCGAAGGCTAGGTTTCACCTTTAAGATTCTTATTAATATTTAACGCAGAAAAATTTCTAAATTGAACTGTTAATAGAGATCTGAATCTACATTGAGGAACTGCCATCTTGGCCGGTCTTAATATGACCCGAAGCTAGGTCTTGTCCTTTTAGATTTTGCCATTTTATTATAATGGTAGATCTTATAAAAAGAATGTTATTTTAACATAATCATCCCTTTAAAAATTTAAACAAGTATAGGGTTGCCCTAAATGGGATTTCAAAAGAATAATGTCGTCCTCGGAGGGACTGAAAGGTAAATATGTCCTTATAAGGACTATATAAGGAAACGTTCTTCAACAAAAGGAGTTTCTTCTTCATTCAATTCCTGAATGTTTTCTCCGTGGTTGTACGTTTCATCATGGTCGCGGTACGAAGCTCAGCTTTTCAAGGCTCCAGATGTGGAGAAATCTTATTATAGCTTCTTCTCTTGGCGACGTATATAAAAAAAATTTGGAAGCAAAATTTCCAGATTAGGATTTGAGAATAATCCTATGTTAAGTCTAGACTCAGGAGTTTAGATTGTGCAATTGTGTAACTGAGATTAAACACAAAAGGCTAGTGTTTAATTCACACAGTGTTGGCTCTGATACCAACCTGTCACACCCCGATTTCCACGTGTCACCGGTGGGCCCGGTGGGGAGTATCGTGACGTCATGGTTGGCAACATAATAGTCAAACAACACAATATTATTAAGCACAGCGGAAGCAATTGAAAATATAATACAACCGAATTTATTATTGTAATATCAATTGTCACAATATTCGGAAGTTTATTCACAGAAGGATCGAACATAAAATGGAAACAATAGTTCAACAGACTTTTAGGCATCTTAAGCTTGCGAGACTTCTATTGATGCTAAGGAGACATATCCAGCCAATTTCGTATAGTACCTGCATTTAGCCTTTTTGGAAAATACGTCAGTTTACACTGGTAAATACATTCAACTGACTCATTTTGGAAAAAGAGTTTGTAAATTATTTTGAATGCACGTGGCACAAAATATCTTGACACATTGATTAAAATGCACAGAGGCAAAATTAATCTTTTTAACTTGGGAGAATTATTTAATATTATAATCTTGTGAATGAATTACATGTTACTTATGCGTTCAGTAGCCCGAACCTAGTCCGGGTTAAAGATTAATAGACACACCACTATAATGAGTTATACACGGACGGTGTACGCCTACACCCCGTGCTCAGGTCGTGGCCAATCTCGTAAGATGATGCCAGGGATATCCGGGACATGGTCATTAACCCCCCAAAGGCTGTAAAGTAAACACATCTGTTTAAAACGAGCCGATCAAATTATTCAACTACCCACTAAGCGTGGAGATTTGATGCTCGAACAAGCGGTATGCTATATACCGTAACCCAAGCCCGTATAGGGAAAATAAGTTAAAAGTATTTACCTGAGATAAATATAAATTCAATCCCAGCCGTATATCAAATCAGCAAGTACAGATAGCTTTTACTGGGCTCCTAATCTGGAACGAAGGTTTTTAATAACCTATTAGAATCCTAACGGGTCTTTAATTAAGCTTAAGCTTAGACCGGCTAGTTTCAAAGATACGGTTCGTACGCACGATTAAGCGAAGACCGGATAGAATGTGATTTAGACCCGACAAGTTTGAAGACTTGTTTAATATGGGTTTATTATTCACATTCTGGATTTTGAGATAAAACCGATAAGGTTTGACCCGTTTCGACTAATTTATGTAAACTTGTTATATAAACCGAACCGAACGCGAAATAAGCGTAACGGGTATCCGTAAGAGCCATATACAGGTTTCCTAAGTTAATATGCTTCAAATATTTTGTGACATCAGTAGGATGTCTTTCGTTATGCCCCGAACTAGTTTAAACACAAACTATGCCCCGTAGGGGTAGTTTGGTCATTTTAAAGTTTGTAAAAGCGCCTAGATGTTTAACTGAGTTACAGGTCTGATGTAAACATCAAACATACTCAATTTGATGAGTTATAACAGTAGACTAAAGCATATATGTGAAATTTATCATCTTTAACCAAACTATGCCCCGTAGGGGTATTTTGGTAATTTCACATAAGCCGAAGAGCTCAAAACTGAAGTCTGAGTTCATCAACCTTTGCTTACTATTAAAACATCATAATTTGCCTCATATATCAGTAGGTATCAACCCGGGTATGTTCAATATGCTTTTAAAACATACTATGCTTTAAAAACGCTCAATAAGGCGATTAAAGGCCATTTCCGGGTTTGATACCTAAATGTAACACCCCAAAAATGGGTTTGGTAATTTAAACCCGGTTAATATAAAGGAACGGGTAAAAATACCGTTAGGGGTAAAAGTGAACCGTAAATGAATATCAACTAGGAAATTATGTTAAGACATTAAAGTGTGTAAATAGATACTTAACCATATATATCTAAGACTTAATACTTGAGGGACCAAATGTGCATAAGTTGAAAGTGGAATAATGAAAGTTAAAATATCTAAACACAACACATACATCAGACGTATGTGTGTGTGTTCGACATTTAGGTGAAGCAAGAAAGAACAAAACCCTAAATACTACTAATCCATCAAATTAGAAGAGAAATTGAAGTGTAAATTGGTGCATGTATCCAGATTTACGATCCTCTAAGTGTGCTCAACATCAAGTAAGTAGAATTTTATGCTTTAGTGATGTTGAATGATATGGGTTATGTGTAATCTATGGATGTATTGCGAAATTAAACATGAATGTTAGTTAATTTCAACATAAGGAAGTCGTAATGTGCTTGATTTTGACTATATTGATGGTTTGATAAGAAACCCATTTGATATTGTGATGATATGATTAGTGATGATGATGTATGTGTTAATTCTTGATATAGTTTGATGAGTAAGGTAAATATATGCATAATGATGTCATAATAATCTGAATATTTGAAGAATTCATGTGTTGGTGATGTTTTGCCATGACTTTAGAAAAGATTTTGTAGAGATGTGCTTAATAGGCTTGTACATTTCGCTAGATAAGTAGTATGCACATAAGGTGTTCGATGAAATGCTTGAGCTGAATTGATTATGTATGAATATGAAGAACTTTAGATTTAAAAGATCTAATAATGGCGTGGAATATGGATATGAGTAATGAGCGTTAGAGTGAATGATGTGAATGCGTGTAAATGATGTATAATGTGAAAACTAAATGCAAATGTGATACACCCTTTAGGGTCGAAGAAAGGAGGAGAATCAAGTCAAGCGAAAGCATTAGGAGTGCACGATTCCGGTAAGTTCTTATGAACTTCGTTTACTCTACTAGTAGGTTTATGAATGATATTAATGATAATATGAATTTGTACAATTTTCCGCTGTAGATTGTAACTGGTTAGATGTAAGAAATTATATTTGAAGAAGGTTTTAAGATTGAGGTTGTAGCGAATATGAACCAATCCGTCTAAATGGGTTTACATGATTAGTGGAATGATTCTCATAGCGTTTATATATTGACTTGTTCATAACGGGACAAATAATGTAAGTGAACTCCGAACTTACCTTTTTGTTTGTTAATGTATCTATGATATATGGTAACTATTGAAGGTAACGTAAGAAGATATGAATCGTTGTTATTAATAAGTTAAGTTTTAATGGAAATGGGTCGGAAGTGGTTAATAAGAGAATTGATTAAGTTTGGATAATAAAGGGAATGTACATAATGGATTATGCATAAGGATGAGTTATGTGTGTTCGAGGTCATGTTCATATGAAAAGCCGCTAATGATACTAATCGTTTTCTATTGAGAGTTTATGTGAAGCATAGGTAGGCTAACAATGGAAGTAAAGGTTGACTCTGCAATTCGATGCGAGTGGTTGAATGGATGGATGAAGGAGCTAATATAAGAGAAAGCATGATATTGGACGCTTTATTATGCATGTGTTAATGTTTTTTTTTTTTGTATTATGTTACCGGTTACTAATGTTGAGGTTGAATGTGATGACTGCAGGTTGTAAAGGGTTATGGAGGTTTCATCAAGAATTGCACGCGGTTGAAGATCGAGTCAAGATATGGATTGTACGTGGGTGTGTATGTGGTCACTTAATTGGATATATGTGTGTTAGTAGTTAATCAAATTTTAGAATGGGATTATTGTATTTAATTTAAGAAGGAATATCATTAAAGAAATTTTAATTATGTGTTTTCCGCTGCAAAATTTTGGGTTCAAACATTTAGGGCGTTACACTAAATCTGATATTTTTATATTTCTAGAAGGCTTAAAATAATTTATTTATCATATGTGATCAGTAGCAAAAGGTTTGGAGTCGTTTAGATAATTAAAACTCATTTTATGGCCCGTAAGGGCAAAACCGACAATTACCGGATTAAGCCTACGACTACTAGTTATGCTCAGCCTAAAATTAATTAAAAATCTTTAAAAATCCCAAAATAATATATTAAATCAGTGGGTATTAAGTTTGATACCAAAAAGTAGGCTTAACTAGGCTATACGCTAATTACGTCATTTTATTAACATAAAGCTTTAATTTTGCGATATTGAGCATAACTCTTAATCTACAAGTCAAACTGATGTCAAACTTTGCATACAAGTTTATATATCAGTATTTAAGGTTTCTACACTTTTACATTTTCATAAATCACTTTTTAAGGTAATAAGGGCATAACGGTCAACATATGAGCAATTAACGGAAATATGCATATTAATTGGATAACTAGTGAACCAAGGTGTATAATCACCGAGGGTTGTTCTAACATGTGACCTAATCCAATTTAAGCTCTGAGGCATTTCAAAAACATACCTAAACGGGTCAGAACTGAAAGTCAAAGTGAAAGTCAAACTATGTGACTTTCGGTTCCGAACCGGGTCTAAACAGGAAATAGTCGGGTTGAACATGTTTGGACATGTTCTTACACTTATTACTAAGTTATAACAATGATCAAACAGGTTATATATGTTCTAGATAGCTAATTATGCACAAACGACATTTTAGCATTATGTTGACTTTTTAATTAAAAGTTTGACCCGACATTTGACCTGGTTAGAATGGGAATCAGGGGGAACCTTTTTAGGGGTTTATTACCCACCTAATTACCAACTTATAACTACTTTTAGTTTGACTAATCGCTGGACCATTAGCGATTAATCGTTAAGTCAACCGTTAATTACGACGGTTGACTTTTAAGCTAATAACTAAGCAAAAACTAAACCGAGGAAGGTCTAGCATACTTACCCAAGTCCTAAGCTCGAGTAGGAAGGTATTGGGTCTGCTCCTAAGCTCCAGAAGTGCTCAAGAAATGCAGATGAAGGTGTGAGTGAATGTTTGCAACTCATGGCCCTTATATAGTGTTTTAAACACCACAAAAGATTGACACACAAGTCTACAACCCACCACAATTCACTTACAAGTGTCCTAGATGTTCTAGGGGTTGTTTAGGGGCCAAGGGTGATGAGGAAAATCGATTAAAAGTCAGTTGCAACGCTTAAAACAGCCAACAGCCAACAGCCAAGTTTCTGTTACTGGGCATCCCTAGCGCACCGCTACGCTTCTGACGTAGCGCACCGCTAGCCCTCCTCAGGGGCAATTCTTCCATTTTTCAGTTTGCATCCCTGGCTCTTGGTGCTCCGAAAGGTCAACCAAGCTTAATTCTTGCATTTTGACCCCTTATTATTTATATACAAGGGCTTTATGACTTATACTCACTTTGCCAAGTCCCTGGACACTTCCGGTTAACCCGAAAAGTCATAACTTTCACCGTTGACGCTTTAACCCCTCGTACACGAATTTGATCATAACTTTCTCATACGATAACGAAACTTTATGAAATTTTAATCGTGCATTCTAGTGAGCATAATTTATATTTACAAAGCTTCGGGTTTGTCAAAAGATCACTCAGAGGTATATCTTTAACATGTTGACACATTTGACCCCTGTAGTTTGTAATCTCTCACTTTTAGCTTCGTATGATCCATGATTTATTCGTTTGATGTTATAAACATCATGTAGGGTTATTATGAAGTATATTCATTCACTGTTGACACTTAGAATCCGTATAATTACATACTTTCCATGTTTGTCAACTTTAGTCCTTTTATAATATTCTTTCACACGTTCAAACTTTATGACACGTGTCAACACATTATAGGACGTGAATTTTCGAGGTGTTACAGAAGTATTACTCGCACATTTAGGGTTCTAATCAAATTTGATATTCCTAATAAAAAATTTTTCTAATGTGATCTTGTTTAACTATGATGATAAGTTTCAACAAAAAAATATGACTTTGATTTAAAAGTTTTATAAAATCAAATCCGTATTTTTAAGCATAATCTAACTTATAATAAAAGACTCTAAATAATGCCACATGGCATTCTCTCCTTCAACCTCATAAATTTTATTTATATTTATTTAATAAATTTCTTTTAATATTAATATCAATTAATAACCAATATGTAGATATCACTTTTTTTATCGTTATCTTTATCTAAAATTAATAAATAAATTCAATTTTGCAATTTAGACCCTTTGTTTTTTTACTTTTAACCTAATTTTTTCATCTTTTATAATTTAATCTCAACTCTTTTTTATTTTCAATTTTGGTCCACCATACTTTTCATCTTTCCCAAGTTTTTCGTTTCGTTCTAAATTTTGTGAGTTAACGCACCGCAACGTGCGTGTGGGGTTCAATATTTTTTCATATATTTTTTACTGTTTGATTGACCTGTCCCGTCACATCTATTTTTCTGCGTTTGACTTGTTCGTCCAACAATCGGGTTCTGGATGGATTTAGCTATTTTTTTCTATGTTTTACGGTTCGGTTTAATTTCTCAGCAACGAGCGTGCGTGATTCAAAGATTTTACATCTTCTTTCCGTTCGGCGTTAATATTTCCCGTTTTTATTTATTTTGTTTTTACGAGCTTTTCCGGTGTTGGTGGTCGCTGACAATGGTATAGTATTGCTACTACTTAACACAGTTTTATGACATCCGCTGCAACGCATGGGCTTAATACTAGTACATAATAAATACATACATAAGCATAATACATAATACATACATACATACATATAAATAATAATATAACAAAAAAAGACGAATAAAGTAGGTATAAGTATAACAAAAGGTACGATGTGACACATACGACAACAAAAATAATATCTAGATCCATATTTATTATAAAACTTTGTTGAAATACAATAAAAAAAAAGTAAATTTGGTAAATCTATATTATCCTGAAACACAAGAAATCTTGTTGTTTGCATTGCAGAGTTGCAGAATCTTTAGCGATTTTCCCCAATAAACCATTGCCACCATCTTAATATCTCCATCTTCTTCACCACACACACCCACTCTCTCTCTCTTGCTCTTTCTCTCTCTAAAAGTTTCTTGATTTACAGAGCCTTTTAATCAGCTTATCCATTTTATCTCCATACAAACTCCTCCAACTGTCACCGTCGGATCTCTTCCTCTCCGATTTCTCTCTCTCTCTCTCTCACTCCTACTTTCTCTCTCTAGGTTAATCTTTCTTGTTTCATCGCCAAGATTCAGTCTTTTCATCTGGGTTTGTGTAATCCAATCATGGGTGTCACTTGATTTGAAGTGGGTTTTTGTTTTTTTCTTGATTTGAAATCTGGGTCTTGTGAAATCCTTCATAAATCATTGTTTTTTTTTTTCGTTTATGGTAACCCAATCAAGAATCTTGAAACGTGATAAAGTTAGGGTTTTTATTTGATTTTTTTTTTTGGGTATTTTGTTTCTTGAAATCTTGAAATTTGGGTCTTGTGAGATACTTTATCAATCATTGTTTCATCTTCCGTTTATAGTTACCCAATCAAGAATCTTGAAATTTGATAAAGTTATGGTTTTTATTTGATTTTTTTGGGTTTTTTTTTTTTTTTTTTAATTTCCTGTCTGCAAAATACCCTTTTTTGATTTTTGAATTGGGGATTCTGTTTCTTGAAATCTTGAATTTTCTTGAATTTTTTAATAATTTTATTCTATTAAACCATCAGAAGTTATTTACGGAATGACAGATAAACGGGCAACAAGCTGCAACGGCAGTAAGCGTGTTCACGGCATGTCAGACGTCGTTTTTGAGTGCGTATTAGCGTACATAGACGACTCACGTGACCGACAATCGATATCGTTGGTCTGCAAGAGGTTGAATGAACTCGAAGCGCAGACGCGTAAGCACGTGACAATAGCTTTGTGTTACACAGCCACACCTAAACAGTTACTGAGGCGGTTTCCGTTTGTTGAGTCGGTTAAACTGAAAGGGAAGCCACGCGCCGCCATGTATAATTTGATACCGGAGGATTGGGGCGGGTTTGCTACGCCATGGGTGGAGGAGCTTTCGAAATCTTTTAGTTGCTTAAAGGGTGTGCATTTTAGAAGGATGATTGTGAAAGATGAGGATCTTGAATTGTTGGCACGTGAGAGGGGGCATGTGCTTCAAGTTCTTAAACTTGATAAGTGTTCTGGATTCTCTACTGATGGGCTTGCACATGTTACTCGTTCTTGCAGGTAGTTTTGTCAGTTTGATTGGTAAAGATTTGGTTTTTTAACTGTTGTGTGAATGTTTTTGTGTGAATTTGACTCTAGGTGTCAATTGGATTGGTAAAGATTTGATTTTTCAATGGTTTATGTGAATATTTGTGTCTAAAGTAGTCAAGTTAACTCTAGATGTCAATTAGAATGGTAAAGATTCAATTTTTCAATGGTTTATAGGAATCTTTTTGTCTAAATTTGACTTTAAATGTGAGTTAGAATGGTAAAGGTTCAATCTTTCAATGATTTATGTGAAACTTTCTGTGTAATTTAACTCTAGATGTCATTTAGAAAGGTAAAGATTCAATCTTTTAACGGTTATGATGTTAGATAAAATGGTAAAGATTCGATCTTTTAATGGTTATGATGTTATATAAAATGGTAAAGATTCAATCTTTTAATGGTTTATATGAATCTTTTTCTGTAAATTTAACTCCAGGTGTCAATTAGAATGGTAAAGATTCAATCTTTTAAGGGTTATTGGATTTTATCACCCCTAACTATTGGCTATTTGCCGCTGTCACCCCCAACTATCACTTTGACGCCCGTCACCCCCAACTTAACACTTAGTGTGTTCTGTCACCACGTCGTTAATTGATCACTAACTTTCAATCTTGGTACTATACTTTTGGGGGTGTCATAGGGATCTTAGGAAGGTTTTAGGGATCTTAGGACACCCCAAAAGTATAGTAACAAGATCAAAAGTTAGTGATTAGTTAACGACGTGGTCACATAACACACTAAGTGTTAAGTTGGGGGTGACGGACGTCAAAGTGATAGTTGAGGGTGGCATCGGCCAATAGCCAATAGTTGGGGGTGATAAAATCCAATAACCCATCTTTTAATTGTTTATATGAATCTTTACCTCTAAATGTAACTCTAGATGTCAATTAGAATGGCAAAGAATCAATCTTTTATTGGTTAGATGTATCTTTTAGTCCAAAATTTTACTCCAGATGTCAAGATTTGACTTATAGTTTATGCTATTACAGGAACCTTAAAGTCCTGTTTTTAGAAGAAAGCCAAGTGATAGAGAAGGATGGAAACTGGCTACACGAGCTAGCCATGAACAACACTCAACTCGAAACACTAAACTTTTACATGACCGATCTTTCACTAGTCAGTTCCAACGATCTTGAGCTAATAGCCAAAAGATGCAAGTCTTTAGCATCGGTCAAAATAGGCGACTGTGAAATCTTGGATCTTGTTGGTTTCTTTCGCTTCGCGGGTTCGCTTGAAGAATTCAGTGGCGGTTGCTTTAACCACCATGCCGAGGAGTATGCTTCTCTAGCATACCCCCGGGGATTGTGTCGATTAGGCTTAAATTACATGAGTACCAATGAAATGCCCATTGTGTACCCCTTCGCTTCACGTCTTAAAAAACTCGATCTCCTTTATGCCCTTCTTGACACCGAAGATCACTGCGTGTTGCTCCAACGGTGCCCCAATTTGGAAGTTCTTGAGGTACAAACATCTCATTGTTTCTTTTTTCATTATAGCTGATTATCTGATCATGTTATACAAAAGAGTAAACCTCAATTTTCGTCCCTGTGGTTTCCTGATTTTAACACTTTCAGTCCAATAGTTTATAAATTACATTTATCATCCATTAGTTTGCTGATTTTTACAGTTTCAGTCCACACTAGTGTTAAATTTTAACAGTTTCAGTCCACACCAGTGTTAGTGGTGTGGACTGAAACTGTTAAAATCAGTAAACTAATGGACTGAAACTGTTAAAATCAGCAAACTAATAGATGATAAATGCAATGTTTAAACTATTGGACTGGAAGTGTTAAAATTAGCAAACCACAGGGACAAAAATTGAAGTTTACTCTATACAAAATCACATGATCACAGATCTAAATGACTAAACAAGTAAACAACCATAGTAGTTAATTGCGAATAGTGGATGATAGCAACCAACAACCTATTCGCTATGTAGCGATGAGATAGCAAGCACTATTTTGTGTTTTAGCGATGCACTAGAAGAAAATTTTAGGAATTTTTTATCGTATATTATATCCAAATACGGTGTTTCCATACATATATTTAACAAAAAAACCTAAAATCCAGCTATTGTATACCTATAATTTATCGATATTTAGAGTAAAATGCCAAAATCGTTCCTGAAGTTTAGTCATTTTTGCTTGTTCCATCCAAAATGACTTTTTTTGTGCTTTTGAGTCCTTCAGGTTTGCGTTTTATTGTCACTATCATCCTTGAATTTTGGCAATTTATTGCGACTTTCGTCCCTCGAAATATGGCCTCAGGGATGAAAATGGCACCTCAGGGACGAAAGTCGCAAAAGTGGTCAAACCTGAGGGACGAAAATGGCATTTTACTCCGATATTATATTAAAACCAAAAAAACCTGGAATCCTGCTATTAATTCGCTATGGAGGCATCAAAATCAGATAGCGATGGATGATACGCTATGAGCGTTATTAACAAATATGTAAACAACCCCCCCCCCCTTTAAAATAAATGAATTGCAAATGAACTAACTTAGAACTCAAAATTTATGCAAAACAGGCAAGAAATGTGATTGGAGACAGGGGATTGGAAGTTCTAGCATGCTCTTGCAAGAAACTAAAGCGGCTAAGAATCGAACGAGGAGCCGATGAACAAGAATTGGAAGACGAAGAAGGCGTTGTTTCTCAAAGGGGATTAACCGCGATAGCCCAAGGTTGTCTCGAGTTAGAATACATTGCTGTATACGTATCCGACATCACAAACGCCGCACTAGAAACCATGGGAACGAACTTAAAAAACCTCTGCGATTTCCGTATGGTTTTACTCGATAAAGAAGACGTTATTACCGATCTGCCACTCGATAACGGAATCCGTTCGTTACTAAGTGGCTGCAACAAACTCAGAAGATTCGCACTCTATCTTAGGCCAGGAGGGCTAACCGATGTGGGTTTGACTTATATTGGTCAACATAGTCAGAATATACGATGGATGTTACTCGGGTATCTTGGCGAATCGGATACCGGGCTTCTCGGGTTCTCTAGAGGCTGCCCGAGTTTACAAAAACTCGAAGTACGAGGGTGTTGTTTCAGTGAAAAAGCGCTTGCGATGGCGGTTTTACAGTTGCGATCGTTAAGGTACTTATGGGTACAAGGGTATAGGGGGTCTAGCACCGGATTTGATCTGTTAGCGATGGCCCGACCGTTTTGGAATATTGAAATAATCCCGCCACGAAAGGTTATCTCCGGAGAAGGTAAAGAGCTCGAACATCCTGCACATATACTCGCGTATTACTCTCTTGCTGGACCTAGAACCGATTTTCCACCTTCGGTCATCCCACTTGACTACATTGGTTAATAGATTTGTACACTTGGTTTTGTTTTTCGTTTCGTTTGTTGTATCGAGTAGTCGTATTGTTAGTTTTGTTACTGTCTGTAATCGTTTGTTTTGGAGACGGGTGTGACATAAATTTACCATCTTGATAGATTTTGCGCGACGGGTGAGCCATTGTCACATAGCATAGCATGCATACACATAAAGAACAGACAGGGTCCCCCCTTGTTTTTTCGCTTCGTAGTGAATGGGTCAAGTTCCGCCACTGATATGTGTATGCTAATTATAAATATGTGGATCTTGAATGTACAGATGTTAATTTTCTTGTTTGGGTGATTTTGGCTATAATGCCAATTATAGCATGAGGCATACAAACAAGCAGAAACAGAACAGAAACAAAAAACAACAAAATAAACAAAATTCAAAGGATATTTGTGGTGATTTATAAGCCACAATAATACTTCATGTCACAATCACCTTTTTAAATGATTTTACCTGTCTCTTCAATGATATGAAAGGTAATGATACGTTGTTTCAAATTTTTTTGTTCGTGTTCGTTTGTTTATTAAATAAACAAACATAAATGAACTTTACGCCGAACAAGTTCACGGACAGTTCATAAACGTTTGGTTCGTTTATAGGGCCTAAGTAGGGTAGAAAAATGTACAAGAGTTGTAACTTTTGATTTGTCCAGAGTTGCGAAGCCTAATATAGCATTAGTCAGGGGCGGTTCTTAGAAGGGTTATGGCAGGGCCACGTCCCGGGCAAGTTTTTTCGGCCATAGTGCTAATTTTTCGCATTTCGATCAAAATTTTTTATATATACTATGTTTGGCCCGGGCTTGCCCGGGCTTTTTTTAGTACCCGTGTCTTTCGGCTCTGGCACGTTCAACGGGCAAGATCCGCCACTGGCATTAGTGTGTTTTATGTTAATTATCATGTTGTGTTTTATATTCATAGTTCTACGATGGTCTGTTTGAAGTTTTCATGGACTATTAGGGGTTGGATATTTTGTTTCAGTGATCTTCACTATGTTATTTGTAGGTTTTGAGTGTGTTATGGCTAAAATTTTGCTGTTTTATGACTTTGTACACTTTGTAAGAAAAATGGACTTTATAGCCGCACCTCACCCTATATATATATATATATATATTACATGCTCTAAATTTTGTTAACAATGTAGATTCACGTAAAAAAAAGTAGTTTCATACTTTATTTTGAATAAAATTATGGGTTATTGGATTTTATCACTCTGAACTATTGGATATTGGCAGCTGTCACTCTCAACTATCACTTTGATTCCCATCACTCCCAACTTAACACTTTGTGTGTTATGTCACTCCGGTTGAGTGGTTTTTGGCTCCCATTTTGTCTTTTAGGAGCAAATTCACCTGCAACCAGTAGTAATTCACAAAGTGTTAGCCTAATATCACTAATAACACAAGTCAAACACTAAGAAATATTCACATACGGGGTGACATAACACACAAAGTGTTAAGTTGAGAATGGTGGGAGTCAAAATGATAGTCGAGAGTGGCAGCGACAAATACCTATTAATTAAGAGTGATAAGATCCAATAACCCTAAAATTATTAAAAGAACGTGTCCGGTTCGATTATGAAAACATTGTTTTTTTTATTAAAATATTAATCATCTTTTTACCAAGACAGATCTATACCAAACAATGGTGATTCACATATAGCATTTGATAAAGTACGATTCCATTGAGCACTATCTAATGTCGCCCATTGAAAAGTCCAACTCCTTATTATGTATTTTTTCAAAATTTAGACATAATTCTATGTGGGCCATCCCCACATATTCTCAAAATGGAATTAAACGGTGGAACTAAAAGTGCTCTATCATGCAAATTATTTCAAGTGAGGGCCTTTGTCACACCCCAATACAACTTCTTTTCTTTTTTCATAAAACAATAAATAACTAATAATATAGAAACTTTTACTATATGTATGTTGACTCATAATTGAGTTGCTATAGTTATATACTATATATATGGTGGTGATATGATCCGGAAAAAAATGGTTTAAGTGTAGAGTGAGTAGTCGATGACATGGCGATCGACCCGAATAAACTATGCTGACTCAGCTTATCTATACATCATATCACATGTCAATCTATTGTTTTTCTTATGATTGTTGATCACAAGTAACAGTACAAAACCTGTGTTCATGTTCGTATTCTGGCTCATAAATAAAACCTAAACAAACCACTTAGATTTGTCTTTTAAGTGCACAATAACATGAGTACAAATCATTTAGACATTGATTTCAAGTGACAACTACAACACAAGTCACAACATAGGTTGAGTCACAAACATAGGTTGTCACATTGTCACCTAACCTTGAACTTGGTACCTTGTAGGTTGGAAATACAGGCCAGAATTGTACGCTCGTATATTGATCATCTCGTCGTTTGGTGTGTTGACTGACGGTAAAGATTTGTCCAAGTGGACGGTGGTGATGTCGTGGATGCTCGGTCTCCTCTTTTCTTTCCCTTCGGAATGTTGCCTTGCGTAGTACTTTTGTGCATGACTTGCCACTTGTGTTGGCGTTTTGGTCACCACAAAGTTGCGAGAAATGTTTCGCCAATCTCCTTTGCCATGAACTTGCAAACCCATCAAGAATCGCCTACAATACATCAATTACAAGTTATGTTAACATTATTCGTTGTAGAATTCGAAACAATATTGATAAATGATATTTTTTTAGAGAGAGATTGCAACCTGATAATTATGAAAGTGAATAATATATAGGGGTGGGTTATCTTACAATAGCCCCTTAACGTGCGACAGTACGCAAGTAAATTACGCACCGTTACAAAATTCAGATCCCTAATTATGCATGGTTTAACTCATATTACGCATAGGTTAGTTTAACCATAATTACGCACATTATATACATAATTACGTACGTTATTTTGTGGTCGCATACCGTCACACATTAAGAGCCTTTTGTATTTTAAACTTTCACTTAAATATATAAATATAATAATGCGATCATATCCAAATATATACACTTAATAATTCAACTGTCTATCATCATAAACTAAGTTAACTAGAATATAGAAGTTCACCTGTGTTCATCTTCGGTCCAAGGTATACCTTTTCGCCTTTCGGGGTCAAAGGATCTTGACCTGTAAAGCCTATTTGCAAACGATTTGAACCCGTGATCTTGAAGATATTCGGATTTAACGGTCAAGTAGCCTGGATCTTCAACCAAACCAGCCTCTATATTATTGATATCGGCTTTTAATGCCTCATATTGTTCTCTAACTTCATACTCAGATTTCCCTGGAACAAAAGCCGCAACGTTTGACCATCGATCAGGAGTTTCTGTGTCGAATATCGCTAGAGCGCTTTCAAACCATTTGTTCTGTTCTTTCGTCCATTTTGATCGCTTGTTCGCCTGCATCGTTTGACTCGAGCTGAAAGCATGCAAAGATGGAGATAAAGTTTCCATAACTACTTCCAACTGTTGTTTCAATACAGAAAAGATATTCAAATACACAAAAAAAAAGTTGAGAATCATTTAACAAGAATCATTTAATAAGAATCAGATCATTAGAATACCCTTTTTATAGATTTAGTAGAACATATTCAACATTCTTGAAAATGACCCATCAATTCAAGAATCAAGAAGACCTTGAAAAAGATTGAACAGTTATGAAACAAAGTGTCAAATCATACAATTCCAACACAGAATTTGATAATAATCAAATACCCATATGAGGAACATAATTAAAAAGTAAAATCCATAACAAATCTTGCTAAAAATCATATTATTCTAAAGATTTTCTTGTGTTTTGAAGAGAAATTAAAGCATAGAGCTTTACCTCTTGTAGAAGAATCTTGATTGGTTTTGATGTGAATCTTGACTGATTTTGATGAATCCAAGAGTGATTAAACAAGGTGTCTAGAAAGTTGTCAATGGCAGTGTGATTCTGTGCTATTTATATACAAAAATGTTGGGTAGTTTGTGTGATTTTGAACTATTTAATGTGTCTACTCTTATAAGGATTTATTTTATTAAATCAAACACCTTTTATAATTGCACTATAAAGTTAAAAAGATTTGGCAAAACAATGACCCCTTTCCCTTTTCATTTCTTGCATTATTATTGCTCCTACCAAAGCCTTTTTAGAGGAGAAAGAAAATTCTAAAACTTCTTTTGTAAACATAATGACAAATATTATATAATACCACACGTTTTCCCGTGCATTTATGATTGAAACATATTAATACGTTCTGTTTTAGTGCCTGTTATATTGTCACGTCATAACATGTTACTTTTTTAAATAAAAAATAAACTTGTGAGACAGTTATCTTCCTTATAAACCCACAACAATGTTGCATCGTTGGCACAAACGCCAACTGACGTTCTTGGAACATGCATAACGAGTGCTCATAGCATAATAAAGATACCATATCTTTAGAAAACGAGATGCACGGAAAGGAATCGAATTGGAATATAAACATGGTCCATGGTGTCATTATCAAACGCTAATAGTGTTTTAACGTATAAAACAAAAGGGTATTTAGTGAACTTTATTTGTAAACGTAATGACAAATATTAAATAATACTACACGTTTTCCTGTGCATTTATGATTGAAACATATTTATACGTTCTGTTTTAGTACTCGTTATATTGTCACGTCACAACATGTTACTTTTTTTTAAATAAAAAACAAACTTGTGACACATTTATCTTCCTTATAGACCCGCAACAATGTTGCATCGTTGGCACAAACACCACCCGGCCTTCTTGGAACATTCATAACGAGTGCTCATAGTATAACAAAGATACGATACCTTTAGAAAACGAAATGTATGGAAAAGAATCAAATTCGAATATAAATATGGTCTAAATATGGTCCATGGTGTCATTATCAAACGTTAACATTGTTTTAAACGTATAAAACAAAAGGGTATTTAGTGTACCAACAACTTAATGACGAGAGCCGCTTCTTTCAAAGGTCGAAAGGCCAAGCGAGATAACGATTGGACTTTAAAGTATTATTCCAATAGTATGTGAGTGGGTACGAAAAATCAAACGAGGGACCAAAGTAATCGAACCCATGAGCAATTATTTGAAGGCAAATTAGTGAAAGGCAAAAAAGAAAAAGAAAGAGGTCAAGTGGAAATAGCAACGGGTCTTAAAGGTGCATTTACACTTCTTTTTATTACAATGAATCATTTTAGACTTGAATCACATATATATATACGTATCATTAGTAAGTCACTTATTCCCGTTATGTCGGAGGTTTTGTCCCCACATGGAATAATATTAAAGGTCTTTCAAAGATATTTATTTTAAAGTAGTAAACTTGTTAAATGTTGTTTAATATTATAATTTAGGTTTATGTACACAAGTAGCGCCTGTAGCTCAGTGGATAGAGCGTCTGTTTCCTAAGCAGAAAGTCGAAGGTTCGACCCCTTCCTGGCGCGGTTTTTATTTTGTTTTTTTTAACTCTTATTTCGGGTGATAACTTTTACATAAAAATTAATCTTTTGGTCTGTGATATCTAACTTGTTACAGTGAATTTATGTTGTTTTGAGTAACACGTGACCCGCTGACTTAAACACGTTTAACCCGTTAGATAATACACACCGTTTATTACTATTACGACGTGTTTAAGACATTTAAATTATGTTCCAATAAAAGAGATGCATAGAATGTAAGAACATGTGAATTTATGTTGTTTTGACGAACCCCTTTAGTAACACGTGACCCGTTAAATTAAACACGCGTTTAACCCTACACGTCTATTAACTACGACCTGTTTAACACATTTACAACCCGTTTAGCATAAGCTAACAATAGTTATTTATAAGTTATGTTCCAACAAAATAGATGCATGACCCGTTGAATTAAACACGTCGTTTAACCCGTTAGGTTATACACACTGTTTATTCCGACCCATTTAACACATTTTACAACTTGATTACAAACCGCTTAGCATAATGTGTTGTTTTAGATTCACTTAATTCAGATTTCAAACATGATAATAGAGGAATATGCTTGAATAGTTTCATTTTCTTCAAAAAAACATTCTGCCAATACACTCCTTAGGACATCTAATTTACATATATGTTTACAAAACAAAGATGATCTCAGGAAGCCCGGTTTTACGCTGCAGCTCCAACAGGCACACCCTTGAGCCTAGATGACCCATATAGCGTCTCTTCAAACCGGATGATCTCATTTTTGGACCCGTATGCTACTTGAGTCCGATCATCAAGATTCACAATAACCTTATCTAACACAGACTGTGTCCCATCACTGCTGTAACCTCCAGCATTCTCGATCAATAGTCCCAAAGGAGCCACCTCGAAAAGAAGCCTTAGCTTCGCTTTCGTCGTTGGTGATATCACATTTGTGAATACCCCCTTTTCTTTCACAATTATCTGCAAAAAAAAAAAAAAAAAAAAAATTAAAACGGTCCAAAAGAGCGAAACATGTAACATGTTTACAGAAATGAAAAGATCACCTGGTTAACGTCTGGCACCATTCCTCCGGTGTATCGCAAAGTGTACTTTTCTTTTACGTAGTAGTTGATCAGCTGTATCGGGTCATTAAAAATTTATATAGAAAATATATACTAAAAGTAGAGTTTAATATCAAGATTTGTTGATGAATGAAGCAGGAAAGTTTAAATACCTTGTCGTAATCCGGGTTATCGAAAGTGGCTCTTAAATTTCCAGGAGAAAACATCTTCCCTTCTGATATTTCTGTTGTTTCTTTCACATGTTGCCATTTGCCTGACAAGAAAAAATCAAAATTTAGTGACGCGATATGTAGTATTGGACTTAATCGTTTTGTTCACATAACCGAATGGGTCAGGGGTATAAGTGTCTTTTTAGTTGATTAGTTTCTTATTTCTGTTGTAATTTATGTCCTTTGGTTATGAACAATTGTTGTGGATGACCAGCTGGACCCTAGTCAAGAAGTGGATAGCTTCTGGTGCTAGGGAGCCAAAGGTATCAAAAGCAAAAGGGACAAAGACATGTTGGTTCTCTGCGCAAGCTTTAGCGTGCTTATCCACAAGTTGATTTGATTCGGTTTTATTGTACAAACATGTGAATTTTCGGTGTAATAAATTCACAAGTTTATTTAGTTATTTGATTTTTGTTTAGTCAATTTCATTTTATAAAATTTTGTTAGATGTAGGAAGAACTTTTACCTTCATCAAGAAGAAGAAATTCATGGGTTCCAGGGAAACCCTTGATAGCAATAACATAAGTGGTTCGAGGTCCGTAAATTCCCATGGCTGCAGCCACTTGGTCTCTTCCAGTCACCCCGGTTAGTTTATCTCCGGGCCATACGCCAAAAATGGTACCAACGGTGAAGTTTGTGTCAACAATGCTAGACCCATCAAGAGGATCAAATGCCACACTGAATCCGCCTGCCACATAATAACAACGCGCACTCGAGGTTTTAAACATAGATTTACATATGTGACGCCATAAAACATACCATGAAACGTGTCGTTTAATAACATGATCATGACTATATGACATGATAAGTGTGGTGATTGATACCTTCAACCGGACCGCCCATGTCTTGGAGCTCCGGAACTTCTTCAGAGCAAGCATATTTGCAAAAGTGTGAGTGACTCAATGCCTAGAAAATAGTTATTTAAAAAAGGTTACAATGTGCATTTGATTTAAATATAATAATAATAATAATAATAATAGTTACTGAAGTATATGCAAGTTTGAAACTAACATCAAACAAAAGCTTATCAGCCAACATGTCAACTGCAAGCTGCTCATCACCAAATGAGTTGACACACGCGGTGCCACCACAAGATGCGGTCCTGACTTTGAACGCGATGGTCCTAATCGCTTCACTCATGCTTATCAACAGTCTGATCAGACCCTTGTCTGGGGTGGCCTTTGATAGGAAATCTTCCTACAAGCATTTTACAACTCCAATATGTTATATAAGAATTATTGTGAGTTATTAGGATCACTAATATATCTAAATTGTTGAGTTGTTTCCATGCTAAACTCACCAGACTTTCGCCGATTTCGCATTTGGTTATGAGTGAGGAATTTTGTGCCTTTGAAACCTTGAGGGATGATCTTGGAATTACTCGCAAGGCCTCTCCGAAAAACGAGCTTGATTTTAAACTCTGGAAAGTACAGTTACAAAATTAGATGGGTTATCCGATTCATGCATAGAACAAAAAAAACGTCAGCTATAAATAGGGTGACAGTTTCTGACACGACATAAACACGACACAAAAATTATCACGTGTTTGGATTGACATGTTTAGTCAGTACTCAGTAGGACCGCCGACCCTTTTAACCATTTAGTACAACCCACTGGCCCGTTTAACAAGTTTTCAACTCGTTACAACCCGTAAACCTTTGGACTCAGATTCCTTCACCTAGAGCTTTGATTTCGAATTTCAAGAATTTTCCTCAATTAGCATCTTTAAATTATTCCATTTTCACTGTAAAAATGCATAGATCATCGACCGCTTTATAATTTACGCGTTTATTTGATTCCTAGGATCAGGGGCGGATTTAGAGGTAAAGACCGGGTTCCCAGGAACCCAGTCTTTTCGGAAAAAAACGTTTTTTTGTAGTGTAAATCTTGTATGATTTGGAAAAAAAACGTTTTTTTGTAGTGTAAACCTTGTATGATTTGGAAAAAGGAACCCAGTGATTTCTCCGGCTGGATCCGCCACTGCCTAGGATGTCACTTTAAATTCCAAGATTCGGCGAATATTTAGATATTCTCTATCAAAGAGAACTTGATATATTGCTTTGTCTGTTTAGTAACATTTCATTTTTCTCTTACGAGTTTATCCTTTATATCTGTGCTTTCGCCACGCATCAAATTGATTGAAAAGGCCTCAACCACGTTCCAAGGCTACGTCTACGTACGCAAAATGCTTCACCCGCCTTTGATTGCCTGATTTCAATCCTCACTATGTTCTTAGGTTGTGTTTGTTGAGATGTATGGTTACTATTTGTTACATGGGTGTTTGGTTGTTAGGCATGTGTTACAATTTGAAATTTGATTGGAAGTAATGTATGTTTATCAAGTATGCTTGTTTATTTAGCGGAACCAGAGGGGGGTCACGAGGGTCGCTGATCCTCTGGCACAAGAATTTGTTGGAATTTACATACTCTTAATTTATAACATTTGTGTGCATAAAGGTGTGTACCTTATGTTTAAAAAAATGATTTTTCACTTTTAACCCAAAGCTATTTGTTTTTTTACTTATAACACCAAAAATTTCATCTTTTGCAATTTAACCTCACAACTTTTGTACTTTCAACTTTGGTCCACTATACTTTTCATCTTAAGCAAATATTTCGTTTTTATATTTCATTCTCAATTTTGCGAGTTAACATGGCGCAACTTCGAGTTCAACGTTTTTACGTCGTCTATTTTTTTTTCCTGTGTGACAGGTTAGTAGCAACGCGCGGGTCATAGATCAACTTAGTTATTCTTTTATGTGTTTTACGTTTCGGTCTAACCATGTTGCATGTACTTCACAGTTGACATGTATAATATATATATTTTTGGGTAGACAAAAACAATGAAAGTGAAGCATACATACATACATACCCTGGTGGTGAATGATGAAGAAGTGAAGCGTGTAGAAGCATATGAGGAAGTAGAATGTTGTGAAGCAACACTTGGCAAGATGGTCCCACGTGCAAAGCACGCCACTCCTGTCTCCATTTTTAATATTGTTTTAAGCTTCAGAGGTGATTAAGTTGCAGCAGCAGGTGTTTTGTTTGGAAGAATGAGTTCTTCTTCAACATATAAGCAAGCAGGCTACTAAGGTGTGACACATGGCAATGAGGGAATGGATAGATATATGGTTATGATGGAGAAGTATGGGGGTGAGGTTTATTACTCATCCTTTTAACAATTATGTGGCTCTCTTTGTCTCTCATCTCCATGGGATGTCTACTGTTCTAGCTTCTACATTAATGGTTTAATTATTAGATAAATCCACATTAAGGGTATTATATTATATTATATTGATATTGATGTTAACCAAACAAAATCGGTACTGGTAGTGACATTCATTATAGGGTTTTTAGTTTCAGTACTAGTTGATTTTGGTATTTTTAGGTACCGTACCGCTATGATTGATACGGTATTCTTTTTATATTATTTCTCATTCTCAGTATTAGTTCGGTACAATACTTGTTTAGTACACGAAAGTGATCTCATCCCTACCATATAATAATCCAACGCATTCCACAAAGTGAGGATTAAATTTGGAGACTATATTTAAGAAATTACCAATGGAGTGGTGGTTCATTGACAAAGTCAAAAGCTTTTAAACATCTAGGTTTGAGAGAGAAAATCTTTGGTTCAAGTCCTATAGAGGACATGGATTAAAATAAATTTGCAATTCAAAAAAAAATTGGGAAGTTACTTTGTAAGATAGAGAAAAAATAATTAAAAAGACTTGAAAGATATTAAATAAATAAAGATACAGGGTAATGAAATGCGGAAAGTTTTTAAATACTAATAAAATTTAGACATAAATATAGTTCTTTTGTTAAATTATATAGATGATGAGGTACTATTGTGAATACTTAAACATCCACAAACACGACACATCAAATTTTAGGGTAAGATCAAATATAAAGTTAATTTTCCCTAAGTAGGATGAGAAGGAATCTTAACCATTCATTTTTCAAATCAATGGTTAAGATGAAAGGGTAGGAGAAAGGAGGAGTGTAAGGGTATCTTGGGAAAATCCTATTTATGGACTTTCTCTCTCCACATGCAAGGCACATGCATATTTCACCCCCATTTTTTAAACATTCATAACTTTTTTATACGACATTATTTTTTCATAAAAATTTCACCGTAAAATCGAGCGTCTTTTTATCTTTAATTTGAGTACCATATTGCTATATAAAATATGAAGACTAAAAAAAACCACTTAAATGTGTTGTATTTCTATGTTGTATAACTTTTTTTTTGCTGAATTTTTGTACTATATTTTTGTGCTAATTTTTTTGTGTTGAATTTTTTTGTCTTAAATTTTTTTTCCTCAATTTTTTGTGCTGGATTTTTTTGTACTACATTTTTTTGCTGAATTTTTTCGTGCTAGATTTTTTTGTATTAGATTTTTTGTGCTAGATTTTTTGTACTAGATTTTTTGTACTAGTTTTTTTTGTGCTAAATTTTTTTGTACTAGATTTTTTTTTGTATTTTTAAAAAATAAAAGGGGTGCCACTGTCATTTTCACTCCTATTTATAAGGACCAAAATGCCCTTCATTCCTACTTATTAGGAGTGACACATGTCATCATCACAATCCTTTTTAGGCTACTTAGGCAAAATCCACTTTTTAGTGGATCCTTCCCCTAAAACATGCATAAAAAACACTCATGTTATCTCTAATGATACATCCTTCCACACACATTCTCACACTTTTTTACATCTATTTTTCAAAACCAAATTATTCATATAATAAACATTTTATAAAATTTTGTATTTTTAAAATAACAGGATACATTAATTTAAAAGTTAAATAGTCATTATTATAGGAATATGATTCAACATGATAATTTCATTAATCAGAAAGGGTATATATAATACAAGGTGAATCAAACTAAATCGATGGAGATAATAATTTACACAATATAGTTACCAAATATACAATATACTATTACACCCCGCAGTTGAAGCGTCGGGAGGTCCGATGTTGAGACTGGTACGAAAATCATCAAACAATACTCGCGGAAGACCCTTTGTGAAGATATCAGCAATCTGATGACGAGACGGAACATGTAATACTTGAATACTGTCACGTTGCACTTGCTCACGAACGAAGTGGATGTCAAGCTCAATATGTTTAGTTCTCTGATGCTGAACTGGGTTGCCGGAGAGGTAAACAGCACTGACATTATCACAGTAGACCAAGGTGGCAGTAGAGAGAGGATGATGAAGCTCGAGAAGAAGATTACGCAACCAACAAATATCCACAACCACAGTAGCAACCCCTCTATATTCGGCTTCGGCACTTGAGTGGGAAATAGTCGGCTGATGCTTAGAAGACCAGGAAATGAGATTTTCACCCAAATAAAAACAATAACCCGACGTAGACCGACGAGTGTCGGGGCATCCAGCCCAATCAGCATCTGTTTATGCTAGCAGACGTAAATCGGGTACGGGCCTTAAATGAAGACCAAAAGCAGATGTGCCTTGAAGATAGCGAATAATGCGCTTCAAGGCATTCTAGTGATCAATCGTAGGGGCATGCATATGCATGCAAATCTGCTGAACCGCATAAGAGATGTCTGGTCTGGTAAAAGTGAGATACTGGAGAGCGCCTGCAAGACTACGGTACGTAGATGGATCTTCGTATAAAGGCTCGGAGGCAGCAGATAACTTTGACTGTGTGTTGACTGGTGTGGCAACCGATTTGCAGGAGTCCATAGATGCCCGATGAATTATGTCGTTAACATACGCCTGCTGAGATAAAAACATATGATCACCTGTCCTTGTCACCTGTATGCCCAAGAAATACGAAAGCGGTCCCGAATCTTTCATTGTGAATTCACCAGACAGGGTGTGTAACAGTCGTGTACGAAGAGCCTCAGAGGACGTGGTAAGAATAATATTGTCCACATAAATAAGAAGATAAGCAATGTCAGCACCACGATGATAAATAAATAGAGAGTTGTCTGACTTGCTTTGACGAAAGCCCTGTGAAGTAACAAAATCAGTGAACCGTTGGTACCAGGCGTGTGGAGCCTGTTTGAGACCATATAACGACTTCCTGAGAAGACAAACATGATCAGGAAAGTCTTTGTGTCGAAAACCCATGGGTTGATGTATATAAACCGTTTCCTCCGAGTTGCCATGTAAGAAGGCATTAGTGACATCCAACTGGTGAATCGACCATGACTTGGACAACGCAAGAGAAAGGACCAGTCGAATAGTGGACGGCTTAACAACCGGGCTAAACGTCTCACCACAGTCTATACCTGTCTGCTACTTATGACCATCACAAACCAACCTGGCCTTGTAACGTTCCAAACTTCCGTCAGACCTGAATTTATGGTTAAATAACCACAAGCTACGTATAATGTTCATGTCAGGTGTCCTAGGTACAAGCTCCCGGGTCTTGTTTTTAATAAGTGCACTAAATTCATTGGACATGGCATTGTACCACTCTGGAGAGGACGAGAACAGAGGGTACCGGGCTGGAATTGGTTAAGGGGACGGTCGGCTGAGGTGATAATGGTTGGGCTGGTCCGTCAGTTTGGGCTGAGGAAACGGGTACGGTGTAAGCCGGTGAAGAGGATGACATAGGTGTGGGCTAAAAAGGGTGTGGACCGAGAGGTGTAGAGGGTGAACTGTGGGATTGAGCAACAACTGTTGGGCCAGGGCTGTGTGTGGGGTGTGGGCCGAGAGATGTAGGATCAGGAGTGGTGGAGGATTGGTTGTTGGGCTGTGAGCTTTGAGCTTGTTGTAGGTAGTCCCAAACAAGTGGGTTGATAGTCGGGTTCAGAAAATCATAAGAGGGGGGTTTAGCGAGCGATTGTATAGTGTAAGGAAAAATAGATTCCTCAAAGTGAACATGTCTCGAAATTATTAATTGATGGGAGGTAAGGTCGAGACACTTATAGCCACGATGGTTCGACGGATATCCAAGAAAAAGCAAGGATGGGACCGGTAGTTGAGTTTATGGATTGTGGTGGAAGGAGTTAGAGGGTAACAAAGACACCAAAAAACTCGAAGATGGTCGTATTCAGGAATGCAATTGTAAAGTAAGTTGGTAGGAGATTTAAATTGGTGTAGTTTGCTTGGTAAAGTTTTTAGAAGATAGGTGGCAGTTTCCAATGCATGATGCCACATGTTAGAGGGTAAGGAGGCTTGAGCAAGAAGGGTACGGATCATGTTATTGATGGTGCGGATTTTGCGTTCCGCCTTACCATTTTGGGAGGACGTGTAGGGGCAAGAGAATCAAAATTGCATTCCGTTATGGTTACAAAAATTGTAGAAATTTTGGTTTGCATATTCTTTGCCATTGTCACATTGAAATTGCTTAATTTTACGTTCAAATTGAGTGTGAATTAGATTATGGAACGTACAAATGTGTGAAATACTTGAGATTTTGTAGATATGGGATAAGTCCACAAGAAGTTTGTGAAGTCATCCAAAAATAGGATGTAATATTTATGACCACCCGTATTAAGTACGGGTGACGTCCATAAGTCACTGTGTATAATGTCAAAAGCAGAACGAGTATTATTAACAGAATTATAAAATGGCAATTTAACACTTTTACCAAAAACGCAAGATTGACAAAGTGTTTTATTAAATTTCCCAAAATCAACAAAAGAAGAAAGTTTCAAAGACTGTAACAAGTTTTTGCCATGATGACCCAAACGTTGATGCCAGCGATCTTGAGAAACAGCAACAAAAGCAGATGATTGATAATTTCATTAATCACAAAGGGTATATATAATACAAGGTGAATCAAACTAAATCTCCTACATTGATGGAGATAATAAATTACACAATATAGTTACCAAATATACAATATACTATTAATTATGATCGAAGTTTTGAAAAGCGGTATTTTAGAAGGGTGGAACTCGCAATTTTGAAATGGTGGAAACCTGAAGTTTGGCAATGGTATTTGATCTAGGGATGCTAACGGGTCGGGTATGGCTAATCGCAGTATCATATCTGGTCGTAAAATCTTGTCCCATACCTGGCTTATTGCTCGTCGGGTATTGGACATCCTTGCAGGCATCGGGTATAGGTATTAGTGTTTTAAAATGTACCCCTTGGGATTTTTCATGTATATATATTTGCCATAAAAGTTAAATGAGCTTAGTGTTTTTATTAGTTCGGATTTGGATATCAGATAATTTAGATCGGATTTTCAGATACAAATATTTTTGAACACTCCTATACCTCTCCTATAACAACACCAAGCTCCTACAAAACACCCTACATTATATTAAATGGATGAGATTATTTTTACTACATTAGTTCATTCAACTCATGGATAAGCAAATGTAATGGGGAACTTGAATTGGTAACCCCTACGTCCAAAGCATTGAGCTCTAGATTAATGCGTCCAAAAACACGACTATTACTTCGTACAAGTAGTAGGTCGTGACAAGGCAGTATGCCGACCTGACACATAATATCCACTAGTATAAGGGTGGAGGAGGCGTCATGCACATAATATCCATTGGTATAAGGGTGGAGGGGCGCCATGCTGGTAAGAGGTTTAGGGTACTTATCCTAAGCGGATACACCGCCGCCGCCCCCAAGGTACTCTGGGCGGGTTGGGTTTGAGGGTAGTGAACTCGCTGAATGGAAGGTGAAAGAGGTAGGATCCACTCTTATAGGTGTGTGTGATTGGTGGGTATGGTAAACAGGTGGGGTCCTTAGTTTTATGGTACACCGCCCCCTAGGGTACTCTGGGCGGGTTGGGTTTGAGGGTAGTGAACTCGCTGAATGGAAGGGGAAAAAGGTAGGATTCACTCTTATAGGTGTGTGTGATTGGTGGGTAGGGTAAACAGGTGGGGTCCTTAGTTTTATGGTACACCGTCGCCAATGTATTTGTGGGTTTAGGGTAGTTGTGTGTAAAAATGAGGTGACAGTGAGGGATTGGTGGGTGTTAGTGTACATAAAGGTGACAGCCCATCCACCCTAAATTAACAAGTTTTAGACCAAATGCCACGCCAAAAGAAGAGTGCAACCATGCCCTACTATGATTACTCCTGGAGCGCCAAACCAGAAGAAAAGTTCAAAGATGTCCCTACTATGAAAACTCCTGGAGCGGCAATGGGAAAAGAGTTAGCAAGTCCATACTCTCATTCTCAATATTCTTTCAAGGCCAATACTTACCCTCATGTTAAAAAAGTTAAAGTTACCTATAAGAAAATTTCAAAGAGTATTTTTTATTAGTAAAAACAACTTACGTTATTCATTCAAGTCAATTTTCATTCGCCTATCCTTGTCCGACATCCCTACTTCACTTGCAGCACTCCTTTGGAACAACTTAAAAGATGAAGGTGCAAAATGGATCCAATTGAGGGGTACTTAAAATAATAAAATTTTCATTATTGGTAGATGAAGGTGCAAAATGGATCCAATTGAGGAGGTGATTACTAAACTTAAAATAATAAAATTTTCATTACTGGTATACAAACTAGGAGTGTGTAAAAATCCGAATTAACCGACAAAACTGAACCAAAAAAAGCGAACCAAATAGAAAATTGGTGGGTCAGTTAATGGCCTTTTTGAAAACCGAAAATAGCAGGTCGGTTATGGTTATCATTTTTTCCATACCCACCATAACCGAACCGAACCGACTTGTAGTAAATTTTTGTAGGATTTAGGACTTTTCACCATATTTTTAATATTTGATGTTGTTTATTGAAGATTTTTAGTATTTATAGGTTTTTCATATCGTTTTGTGGTTTTGGTTGGATGTTTATTTGAATTTATGAAATGTATCATATCACTTTATTTCAATACTCAATAATGATTGGTATTAATATTATAGATTATATGTATATTTTAATGTTATGTAATATACTAATATATACAAATATGGTGTAGAGTTCAAATAAGAAGAAATTTTTTGTAAGAAGGAAAAAGAAGAAGTTTCAACCAATAAGAATGCTTCATTTTACTTCATTTAATATTTGAATTTAATTTTAATGTAAATGTATGTTTGTAAACTTACATAGATCATTAATTTCTAATTTTTCTCTTTAATAGCTAACTACATTAAATTTGTAACTTATTTTCAAAATATACATTTTTTCAAAAAAAAAAAAAAAAAATTAGAGTGTAGGACAAATTACTACGTGTGTAGGATAAATTACGAGTTGTGTAGGTTAAGTTTCGAAATGTGTAGGATAAATTTCGAAATGTGTAAGATAACTTTATATGTGTGTAGGAAAAAAATTAGTGTAGAGGATGATAGTATTTATGAGTAATTAATTAGTTAAAGATAGTAATAAATGAGATGAAAGAAAAACTAATTAATATTTTACAATTATACCATTTGTTCTTTTTTTATTTTCCTCAATTAAATTTTATTCTCAAATGAACCTCTCCCTACAAATATGCAATAACAATTATTCCATGTTAACAAAACATTAAGCTATTTTTAGCTAAGCTAAATACATGGTTAACCACCCATAACCGACCCGCTATAACCATCAAAATTGAATAACCATAACCACCATAACCGATCGGTTATGGTTATGGTTATTCATTAACCGGCATCGCAGTTATGGTTATGGTTTTAGGTCAAAACCGACCCATGCACACCCCTAATACAAACCTCCTCGGTTAAAAACTTAAAATAATAAAATTTCTATTAAAATATACAAACCTCCTCAATTAAATAGAAACGAAAGCTTAATTTTAAAAAAATCTCACGAAAATTTGATATTCTCTAGTAAGTTTAGAAAAATAAATAAACTTATGCCCTAAACTTTTCACAAAGTTTATAAACTTAGTTAATATACTTTAGAGTTAACTTTTGTTTTGCTCATTGTGGTTTAGTCTTTTAACGGTTTTGCCCTAATCCTTTAAAAAATGCCATTTTCCTCCTTGATGTTACTAACTTTTCACCAATTTGCTCCCCGCGCCAAACGACGTCCATCTTAGTTGTTAAATTTTAGTCACGTGCCCCTCACATGAGGGGCATTTCAGTCTTTTTCCTTCCAAGATACTTTATACCCTTCATTTTAAAACCCTAACTTATCATAACCTGCCATCTTAGGTCATGCGTAGTCATAAAGACCCTTTGGGGGCGTTATGCGACACATGGTATGCCACGTCATACATGGGCTTTATGGGGTATTATATCACTAGAGCGCGTAGTCATAAAGCCCATACCTCATCATTACTCAATTAATTAGTAACCCCTTCAATTATACATACATATGTATGTGTATATATATATATGTGTGTGTGTGTGTGTGTGTGTGTGTGTGTGAGTGGGGGAAAGGTTTGCAGATCCTTCACGCCGCTATGTACATAACGACTTCATCCAAAATCACCCCCATAGCACCGACAGTATTGGTGTTGCCGGGCGCTATGGGACGCCATGCCTCAAAAATCACCACCATCGCGCCTCATAAAGCCCCATTACACATGCACTTATTGAAGGATCAAACAAAACATAACCTGGATCTTGTTGAAGCTTCAAAAGAAATCCATGGCCACCACCACAACCACCACCCACAACCATCACCATCCGCTGCCATCATCGCCACCACCACCATCAGCGACCACCCCCGCCCAATACACACACTCTCTCTCACTCGTCTCTCTCTGCCTTCTCTATCACCACCCACAACCACCATCAATCAACCTCGCCCAACATTGTTTCAAATCTGAAAAAGGGGCAATGAGCTCTAATTTGGGGGCTAAGTTTTGCTCAGATCTAGTGAAGAGAGGCTAAAATGTACTCAGATCTAGTGAAGAAGGGGCTAGTGATTATGGAAGTGATGTTCTAGATTTAGATTAAATTGTTAGCCATTTGTATTTGTGCGTACCGACACTTGAATTTTTGGTTTGAATATATGTGTTTGAAATCATTTACATACGTACTATTTGAAATTATTTACATATTTTTGGTTTGAATATATGTGTGTTGAAATATAAAGAGATTATTTTATAATTCATATTACAAACATATTATTATTAGGTCTGATTATTGTATCGTATTATATTGTTGGTCTCAGTTTGTTATTGGGTTGTTTGAGTTGTTACATAGTTTATTATGGGCCAAGGGCTTAAGTGTGCAGATTATGAAGTTAAAAGGTCAAAGTGTAAATCGTATTCACAGTTGCAATATAAGAGAAGAGAGAGAAGAAGGAGCTCAGTTGTGAAGATATTTTCTGGCTCAAACTATCTAAACACCAAGTGTGTAGATAGCCAACCCAAAAAGGTGTTTTTTGTCCTATGTGCATACCATGCAGTGTCGAGCTGTGGCCAAAGCGCGGCGTTTTGGTCCGATCAACCAGACAAAGACTGACGGGTGTCTGACGGGTCTGTTGACCGGACCAAAAGGCCGAGCTTTGGCAGCGTTTTGGTCCTGTCAACCAGACCGGGTGTCAGTCTTTTGTCTGGTTGACATGACCAAAACGCGGCCAAAGCTTGGCGTTTTGGTCCGGTCAACAGACCCGTCAGACACCCGTCAGTCTTTGTCTGGTTGACCGGACCAAAACGCCGCGCTTTGGCCACAGCTCGACACTACAGGGTGTGCATATAAGACAAAAAAACCTTTTGGTGTGCCAATAGGCAAATGGGTGTCCAAATAGGTACACCCTATTTTCTAGGGTTTCACTAGTTTCTCTCTGTATTCGTTCATCAGTTGTTGTAGATCTCTGTGTTGAGATCTCATTTGTCTTAGAGATTTTGTTATCTCTGCGTCTGTATCCTTTCTAGTTTCTTTGTATTTTGTTTTGATTGATCAACATATTACTTTGATCTGTTGAATCTGTACTTTGTACTGTTAAGATCTCATATTCTTGAGATCTAGGGTTTTAGTTGGGATTTTCTGGGTTGGCTAAATAATAAAAGTTTTGTCGCCTGTTTTGTCGCTATTTCTGGTGTTTTTTGTATTGTTCTAGTTTAGATCTATACCATTTTACATGGTATCAGAGCATCTCAGGCTCTGGAAAACAGATCTAAGTCTTCTGTTGTTTGAGTTTTTTTGTATTTTACTGATTTGTTGGTTGTTTTTTGTAGATCTGTTGGTTCTACTTGTAGATCTTGGGAAGTGTGACGGTGTAGATCTTGGTGTGTGAAGGCTGCGTTGGTCTCTGAAATCCTAGAAGGCTTCAAAGCAAACTAACCAGTTTATATTGTCTGCTTGTCTTCTTTGTATGATCTGTAACCCCAGAAGGTTATAGTTTCGTATTAGCTTGGAACGCAAAGTTGTAAGATCGTTCTTGTCTCTTTCTTGTTGCTTTTTTTGTTACTGCATCATATCTGTTGTGTCTAGGCATCCTTGTTTACCGGACTAGTCGGGCCGGCACTTGATCGAGTCTGTCTTTGTGTTATTGCATTTTGTTTTGTCTTGCATAGTCTTTGTTGGTCTTGCAACTATATTATGCTTGTCCTGGAACCTATAGAGTGATGACCCTGGAATCTTGCCTCTGATACAGTCTTGCTGTTGTCTATATTGTGTTTGATCAGTTGCTGCTCTTATTTGTGTTCTGTTTGTGATTATTTGATTCTGGTTGTGAATCTGTATTTGCTATTCTTGTTTGTTTCTCTGTTTGTGTTTCTTGTTTGTGAATATGGGTGATACTGATCCTGGTCCGTCTGTGCCTCAGACTTTGATAAGTAAACTAGATATTGGAGATCCATTATATCTTCATCCTAGTGACTCTAGTGCTTTGACTATTGTTAGTGTTAAGTTGAAAGGTACTGAAAACTATTCTGTCTGGTCTAGTTCTATGAGATTGCATATAATAAGTATGTTGTACGTGTACGTAATAGCATTTATCAACGCAAGTAAGCATATAACATCACACCCATATTACTAATGTATAATTCAACAATGTATATAATGAGAACGTTGCGATTGAGCTTTCATAAATCATTGACCACAAATATAGTTACATGTTCTACAAATGTATCGTATCACATCAAAAGGGACAACAGGGTCACACCACCCTTGTCCAAAATGTCTATCAGTCTACAACAGTCATATACTGAAAAAGCGGTCTCCAAAAGGCTTTGCAAGCTAGGCTCAATAGCGACACTCTCATCAAAAGAAAGCTACCTACATAAAACCAAAAACCGGCTATGCTGATGGTGGTGGAAGAGGAGATGGAGGAACAGAAAGCAAGTTGCGCACATGCGCGAGCTCCTCCTCAAGATCATAAACGTGATGCAACAGATAACTGATCTGCTGCTCCATGGTGAGAA
The DNA here is from genome assembly GCA_030545235.1 of Helianthus tuberosus. NCBI lineage: Eukaryota > Viridiplantae > Streptophyta > Magnoliopsida > Asterales > Asteraceae > Helianthus > Helianthus tuberosus. Next base: position 127,087 of record JARYGA010053859.1, read on the forward strand.
ATCGAACATCAAAATCTGGATTAGGCAAAAGAGGAGCAGGTGGAGTCGCAAAAGGTGACGAACATGAACAAGGTGGAGGACGTGGAGTCCTCTCAATCTCCATAACTCTACAACACAGAATCTCCTGCTGAAGCTGCAATGACAAGAGTAACTCATCCCTCGTGTAACCAATAAAGTGGGAGGGATGGTACGGATCAGAAACTGGCATAGTGTTCGGTGAAAACCATATGAGTGGCTCGCCTGGCGGTGCAGAAGTAAAATGAGCAGTAGGTGTATACTGAGGCATGTGAGGAAAAGCTGCTGACACGTGTGGAACATAGCTAGGCTGCTGGCTAGACGGGCCTTCCCCTGGACGGGGTACGGGAATGTCCTACAAGAAGGTGATAGGCAGGTCAGTGCGGTGTATATCAGACACAATCGGGTGAAAAGGGGCAGCATCAATAGGTGCAGGTGCATGAGGGGGAGTGACTGGCTCAACAAAAGGAGGTACATCATCATCATCATCATCATCATCTATCCACCCAATGCTGGTGGAAGCGTATCGGGGGGTCTATCTGACTGGCAAAAGTAGCAGGGTCAGCAGGTGTAGGAATCGGGTCTGGTACAAGTGGTGCAACAACAGGTATGCCAAATGGTACATGATCAAGATCAGGTAAAGGCTCAGGAGCAAGCATCGGCTCAGGAGCAAGTGCCAGCTCGGGATCAACAGGTGCATCAATAGGCTGATCGACAGGAACAAAGTCAATCTCATGTCCAGGCTCAACGTCATGTGGGGGAACCGGTGCAGCCGACATGGCTATGTCGTCATCAGTATCAGGGGCGTAACATCGCAGTCCCACTGCATGCAAGGTGGTTGATGACACAGACTCGAACGAATCAGGAGCAGAATGATCAGAGGAAACCTCAATGATAGGAATCTCAACGAGTGGAACAACAATGACATCCTCAGCTGGAACTCCGTCACCCTGGGCATCATCAGGGGGACCATCAATGAAAAGATCAACATCATCATCAGACAAGTCATCAATAGGCAAATCCTCGAGAGGAAGGGCCGCAAGAGGCAAAGGGGCGAGGATCGGAGCCACAACGTGCTCACCATCGGGATGTCCGAGGATGAGATGGTCCTGGTCAGGAATAGGAATAAGAACGGGATCCTCGTCGGGTAAACCATCAGCATGCGGTACATCTTCACCAAAGTCGGGTAGTGCAAAAGGCTGGAAATCATCGTCGTCATCCGACATCATCTCCGGGTCACTCTCAGTGTCGGAGGTAAAAATCTCAGGCTCTGGGACAATCTCATCGTCAGAGACAATGGCCATGGGGTCGACAGTATCAGACAGTCCACTCTCAGACGAAGACATAGTGTCTGTATGTCACGGCCCCCGTCCCAGTTTGACCCAGTCCAGGAGCCGCGGGACAGAAATCCCGTGGTATTTATTTAATGTTTGAGTTGACAGCGGAATAATTTAACAGGATCTTTTTTAAACTTGAAATGCCCGATTATTTTATTTCATAATTCGGGATAAACCCCGTAATTTACAATAGAGGAATTTCACAAGGAAATTCCCTGATTTACAACACCTGTGTTATTTGTTTAACTGAGCCACTACTTCAAGCTTTGTTAGTGCTCCGTAGCACTTTTCCTTGGTTCACAATAGTCACCTGAAACATGTTTTTAAAAATATTTTGTCAGCGGGGAAATACTGGTGAATCATTCATTTTTGCACAAAATGACACATAGTTATAAATTACAGCATAAGAGCGATTACAATGGCTTTTATCTTATTTTTATCTGGCGCCGTGTCACCTCCTGGTGACGATGGTCATACCACTATTGGGTCCTTTCACCCAAGTAGTGATGATTATCACTGTTAGGATTTATTAGCCTAACCGTGAGAAATTAGTAATGTGCACAATACCCCACTAGCCAGTGATTCAAGATAACCATGACTTAATCCCTGTAATTATAACTTTGGAAAATAATTGGAGTATTGTAAAACATTGTTAATAAAAAGAGAATGACTCACATTGCAGATTTAAACGGGCAGAGTTTAGCCTACTGATTAGCCTTGTAACCTAATTTAAATAATAATGCACACGAACTAGGTCAGTAACTAATACAGCATTTACGATAACTCACGAGATTAAAACCCTCACGACGAATGACAAAGTGCAATACTTAAACATCCATCGAATTTACGATGAATGACAAAGTATGGCCCTAATTTGGGCAGCACTTAAACATCCATCGGATAGTTTCAATCGATCGGACATTGAATCGTAGCAGCGATCGAGTTAATACCCTGTATCGTAGCAGCACCTCCCTATCTTAAATTTCAAAATTGAGCAGTGAGACTTCGTTTTTATGAAAAGTTTTCAACACCACTGAACTGCTCCTGATCCAAGCTATTTATAGCTGAAATTGGGGTTCACGCGACCCGCGTAACCCACACTTAAACTTTACGCGGCCCGCGAGAGGCCCTAGTCGTAGACTAGGGCTAGCGTGTCATCAGTAGTGCTGCCACGTGTACGCCACGTGGCCTGGGAACGCTTATCCGGTCAACCACACATTGACGCGGCCCGCGTAAGCTTCCCTTATGGCTTACGCGGCCCGCCTGAAACCCAAAAACCTTGATTTCTTAGTTTTTCATGTACATTAGGGTTTCAGGGGTCCGGGTTTTCATTTACGGGTCGTTTTGGGACATTTTTGAAGGTCCTTACATCCTCCCCACCTTATTTAAAATCTCGTCCTCGAGATTTATTGAAATAAGTGAGGGTACTTTCGTTTCATTTCCGATTCCAGCTCCCAGGTGTATTCGGGTCCCCTTTTTGAATCCCACTTGACCTTGACTAGTATCAATCTTTTGTGCTTGAGAAACTTGATCTTTCTGTCTTCTATTTGAAGTGGTTTCTCCACGAACTTCAATTTCTCATTTACCTCTATGTCTTGGAGAGGTACTACCAGGGATTCGTCAGATAGACATTTCTTAAGATTGGATACATGAAATACATCATGTACCCCTGCTAACTCCTCTGGTAGTTGTAAGCGATAGGCGACTGGCCCTATTCGCTGTATTACTAGGAATGGTCCTACGTACCTTGGGCTTAACTTTCCTTTCTTACCGAACTGGACTACTCCTTTCCAAGGAGAAACTTTCAAGAGTACTCTGTCTCTAACTTGGAATTCTAACGGCTTGCGTCGATTGTCGGCATAACTTTTCTGGCGATCTCGAGCCGTTTTCAGTCTTTCCTTGATTTGAGTGATCTTGTCGGTAGTTTCTTGCACTATTTCAGGACCTGATAATTGACTCTCTCCTATTTCTGCCCAGCAAATTGGAGTTCTGTATTTCCGTCCATATAGCGCTTCGAACGGGGCAGCTTCTATGCTTGAATGATAACTATTGTTATATGAGAATTCAATTAAAGGTAGGTGGTCATCCCAATTTCCACCAAAATCTATCACACATGCCCTAAGCATGTCCTCCAAGGTTTGGATCGTCCTTTCACTTTGTCCGTCTGTTTGCGGGTGGTATGCAGTGCTTAAATTTAGTCGGGTTCCCATTGCTTCTTGGAAACTTGTCCAGAAATTGGAATCCCTGTCTGATACAATAGAGAGTGGAACTCCATGTAAGGATACTACTTCATCTACATACAACTTGGCTAACCTTTCCATGCTAAAGGTTTCTTTCATGGGTAGAAAATGAGCTGATTTGGTTAATCGATCCACAATTACCCAAATCGCATCATTACCTTTTCTGGTTTTGGGTAACTTAGTAACAAAGTCCGTTGTTATGAGTTCCCATTTCCATACTGGCATTTCTAATTGTTGTAGTAGACCTGAGGGTTTCTGGTCTTCTGCCTTAACTTGTGAACAAGTAAGACACTTAGAACCATATCTAGCTATGTCCTTTTTCATTTCTATCCACCAAAAGTTATTTCTTAAATCTTGGTACATCTTATTGTTACCAGGATGCATGGTATACCTAGATTTATTGGCTTCCTCTAAAATTTTATTTCTTAATTCTCCTTGTTTAGGTATCCAAACTCTTTTCTTGTGGAATCTCCAAATTCCATCACCTCCTTGCTCTAATTCTTTTATTCTTCCTTTCATTCCTTCAACATCATCCTTGATTACTGTTTCCTGAACATTCTTCAGTTGTTCCATTAAGTCTAATTGTAAACTTAATCTAAGAGCACGAACTCGCTTTTGCTTTTCATGATACTTATGACTTAAAGCATCTGCTACTACGTTTGCTTTTCCTTCGTGATATTGAATATCACAATCGTAGTCACTTAAGATTTCCATCCACCTTCTTTGCCTCATGTTTAATTCTTTTTCCCCAAATATGTATCTTAAACTCTTATGATCTGTATAGACAGTAAACTTACTTCCATACAGATAGTGTCTCCAAATTTTAAGGGCAAAAATTATGGCTCCTAATTCTAAGTCATGTGTCGTATAATTTTCTTCGTTCTTCTTTAATTGTCTTGAAGCATACGCAATTACCTTTTTGCGTTGCATCAGCACACATCCTAATCCTAACTTAGAAGCATCGCAATAAACTTCAAAATCCCCCGTTCCTTCTTGCAAGGCTAAAATTGGGGCGTTTGTTAACTTTTGCTTCAAAATCCTAAAGGCCTCTTCCTGTCTGGGTCCCCATTCAAACTTAACTGCTTTACATGTTAGCTTAGTTAATGGCATAACTATTTTGGAAAAATCCTTAATGAATCGTCTATAGTAACCAGCTAACCCTAGAAAACTTCTAATTTTCATAGTTGTTTGTGGGACTTTCCATTTGGTGATTGCTTCTATTTTGGAGGGATCTACGTGAATACCTTCGGGATTCACCATGTGTCCTAAAAATTGTATCTCCTGTAGCCAAAATTCACACTTAAGCTTCTCCCTTCTTAACAAAGTTAAGAGTGCATGCAGGTGCTGACAGTGTTCATCTTGACTCTTGGAATAAATAAGTATATCGTCGATGAAGACAATTACAAATTTATCCAAATATGGTTTACAGATTCTATTCATCATGTCCATAAATGCTGCAGGAGCATTTGTTAGTCCAAAGGGCATGACTGTAAACTCGTAATAACCATACCTAGTTCTGAAAGCGGTTTTAGGTATGTCTTCTTCTTGTACTTTCAACTGATGGTATCCGGGGCGTAAATCTATCTTAGAAAAGTATCCAGCTCCCTGAAGTTGATCAAAAAGATCATCAATCCTAGGTAATGGGTATCGATTCTTAATTGTAACCTTATTTAATTCCCTATAATCGATACACATTCGCATCGACCCATCTTTCTTCTTTATAAACAACACTGGTGCTCCCCACAGGAATGAACTAGGTTGTATGAATCCTTTACTTAATAATTCATCTAACTGCTTTTTCAATTCTAGCATTTCGGTGGGTGCTAACCGATAAGGTGCCTTGGCTATCGGTGTAGTTCCAGGAATTAGATGAATTCTAAATTCGACTTCTCTATTGGGCGGTAATCCTGGTAGTTCTTCTGGGAATACATCTGGGTATTCTGCTACTACAGGTATTTCTTTAAGTTCCTTACCTTCCGTGTTAAGGATTGCTGAAATCATATACACTACTTCTTGTTTTCTTGAATAACTGGCCAACTTCATTACTGAAATGAATTTCAGTGGCTTTCATGGCTTATCTCCTGTAATTACCACTAATTCTCCCGTGGGTGTATGGATTTCTATGGAATTTTTATCACAAAGAATTCGAGCATGGTTGTCTACTAACCAATCCATTCCTAACACAATATCGAATCCGGCTAAATTCATAGGTAACAGGTTTGCAGAAAATTTATGGCCTAAAAGTTCTATCTTTTCTTCTCGCAAAACCTTATCTATTTTAACCAAACTCCCATCTGCCGTTTCGACTGTAAAAATCTGCCTAAGGGTGGTTAAGGGTAAATTAAGAGCTTGGCAGAATAAAGTATTTATAAAAATTTGGTTTGCACCAGAGTCAAATAATACTTTTGCATAAACGTCGTGAACTAGGAACGTACCAGCTATCATGTCAGGGATTAGCTCTGCTTCCTGAGTAGTCAACTGGAAGGCTCTTACGTTTCTCTTGGTAGTTCCTTCTGCAGGCTTAGCTTTGTTATCAGCTGGTTTGACCAATTTCGGGCAGTCTGGCCTAAAATGTCCAGCTTCTCCGCAGTTGTAACAGATTATTTCTTTCTTCTTCCTGCAATCTTCCTCTTGATGCCCAGGAATTTTGCAGAAATTGCAATACCCTTTGCATCTTCCAAAATGCTTTCTTTTGCAGGTATTGCAAAATGGAACAGTGGAAGATTGTCCAGTTCCTTTTTTCTTGAAATTACTACGATTACCCATGCGAAATCCTTGGGTAATCTTTTGGGCCACTTCCTTTTTCTGGTTTTCTTCTCTTGTGCGTATCAGTCCGTCAGTTAGGGTGTTAGCTAATTCCACTGCATCGTCAATAGTGCGAGGTCTCGCAGCTTTAATGATATCATGGATTTCGCCAATCAATCCCCAAATATAGTGGAAAATAAGCACCGGCTCTGGCGAGGCCAGAGTTGGTACTACTCTAGCGTACTCGAAGAATATCGAAGTATACCCTCGACAGTCTACATCCACCATCCGGTGGTTCAGGAATTTATTTGCCATTTGCTCCTTCTCATACTCGGGACATAATTTTCTTTCTACCAGCTGCTTAAATTCTTCCCAACTCATGGCATAGGCCGCATCGCTTCCCTTAGATTGAAGTACCGTATTCCACCATTCTAGCGCCCCTTCTTTAAAAAGATGCGACGCGTACATGACCTTGTCTTCTTCAGCACATTTACTTATTTTAATCACTGCCTCGGTTTTCTCTATCCAACGCAGTGCAGCAGTCACCCCTTCGTTGCCTGCAAATTCAACCGGTTTACAGGCAAGAAACTCCTTGTAAGTGCAACCAGGTGTTGCAGCTTTCATTTTCTTAAGGAGTGGGGCTTGTATCCCATCGTTGTCGTTATTAGTATGATTGCTGCCTCCGTTTACACTATTACTGAAATTGTCGCCGTGTGTACGTTTGCTAGGAATAATTTGTTGGGGTTCAGCTGGATTTCGGGCAGCAGCAAGGATTGCTGGAATAGCATTGGCTATTCCCTGAGCAACGATATTCTCAATATCTTGCCTATTCAGAAATTGATCTTCATGGTTTTGTTCAGATTGGTTAACTTCGTTAACGGGTTCATTACCAGCGTGTTCCATCTGGTAATTAATATATATATAAGTAATTAGCAGAAATAATTAATAACCAAACATAACAAAACAATTGCACATAATCATACTAACATGTATAGCCAAAATTGTCGATTTCTCGACTTCCATTTTTATATATAATAATATGCTTCCGTACACACCTGTTATCTTACAAAAGTTTTATTTTTAAGTTATTTCACATAATTATATTTTTATTATTTTTATTATTTATTATCATACAACCACAGCTTCACAATCCACACTATCCCTCGTCAGCTGGCACCTCAGAAGTGACGTTCCCTTTCGTCGTACTTCCAGGATATCTTTTCTCCTATATCCCTAATTCGGTTCCCTGCATCAATTAGCTCCTCGCCATACTGGCGGAGTTCAGCCAAGTTCTCGGAGCTCATAGGTGGGTGCAGTGGAGGCTCCGGGTCAAATTGAGGGAAAAAGGTATTAGGGTTATTCAGGAGAGTTTAAAACTGCCAGTCGTTGGTCCACCATTCTTCCAGTTCTGCTGGTAGAGGTTGAGAGTGGATAAGAGGATCTGGGATGGCTGGTTCCAAATTCACTGGAAGTTGGGTTTCGGCAGGATAGGTGAAGAGGTTTTCATTGGCTGGCCCAAAGATATCGTAACTTGCCAGTATACTGTCTAACTCCTCCTGCAGTGGCAATTCTTCGGCTTGCCTAGAACTTTCCCCAATCTCTATTCCTTTTCCTTTATCCATTGGGTCCTCAGTCTTGGCAATTTTCTTAGTTGCTGGTTTCTTCCTGCGTACACGTCTCCAGCCCACGAATCTTCTTTTCTTCTTCGGCTTTGGTTTCTCCGGAGGTTGAGCTTGAAATTCCATAGGTTTATTGATATCGGCACAATACCCGGTAAAGTCTTTGGAAACTTCCACATTAACAGAATAGAGGTTGAGATTCTGAAGAGCTTCAGACAACTCATTCATGTTGTTTAGCATATATGCAAAATGCACACAAAATGCTAAGTTAAAATTTTATAAAATAAATTTTCACATAGAAAGGTGATCAGAAATATTAAGTATTTAGACAAACAGATTGATTTAAAATAAAATATTGCGAATTTTATATATATATCTATTACAAATTACAACTGAAATTTAAAATATACTAGGGATTATGCATTCATAATTTATCTTAGTCTATCTTTTCTTACAATGTCGTTTTAGCTAATGGGCAAAGTTTCTGGCTTATGGATGATATAGGTGCTAGTACTGGGTCAGGGTATTGGCAGTGTAACTTAATTAAAAGTTAACATTTGCTGCTGTAGTGGCTAACATATAGAGATTTGCCCATTGTTCATCTAATTCATCTTCCCCTGGTGGGTTATTGCCTATTTCCTGAGCTTCCTTATTAACCATCACTCCTTTTGGTTATGACTTCTTCATTTTCTCTTGACTTTTTCTAATAATCCCATTTCTTTTCTTAATGGTAAGGGGTTTCTCAAACTGTGCCTTACGAACAAATATTCTTTCCTCAGTATCTGCTGAGTATTTTGAGGAATTTGTTTGAGATGAAGTTCCCTTATCTTTTGGTGAACTATCTAATTGACTATAGATGTTCGAAATTCTTTGCTTACCCATACTGTAAACTAACAAGTAGTTAGTTAAAAACACATAATCACATGATGGCAATCAGAAAGATTAAGTATTTCTAAATACTTAATTGGCTTAAATCAATGGCTCTGATACCACCTTTTTCTGTCACGGCCCCCGTCCCGGTTTGACCCGGTCCAGGAGCCGCGGGACAGAAATCCCGTGGTATTTATTTAATGTTTGAGTTGACAGCAGAAGAAATTAACAGGATCTTTTTTAAACTTGAAATGCCCGATTATTTTATTTCATAATTCGGGATAAACCCCGTAATTTACAATAGAGGAATTTCACAAGGAAATTCCCTGATTTACAAAACATGTTTATTTGTTTAACTGAGCCACTACTTCAAGCTTTGTTAGTGCTCCGTAGCACTTTTCCTTGGTTCACAGTAGTCACCTGAAACATGTTTATAAAAATATTTTGTCAGCGGGGAAAATACTGGTGAATCATTCATTTTTGCACAAAATGACACATAGTTATAAATTACAGCATAAGAGCGATTACAATGGCTTTTATCTTATTTTTATCTGGCGCCATGTCACCTCCTGGTGACGATGGTCATACCACTATTGGGTCATTTCACCCAAGTAGTGATGATTATCACTATTAGGATTTATTAGCCTAACCGTGAGAAATTAGTAATGTGCACAATACCCCACTAGCCAGTGATTCAAGATAACCATGACTTAATCCTTGTAATTATAACTTTGGAAAATAATTGGAGTATTGTAAAACATTGTTAATAAAAAGAGAATGACTCACATTGCAGATTTAAACGGGCAGAGTTTAGCCTACTGATTAGCCTTGTAACCTAATTTAAATAACAATACACACGAACTAGGTCAGTAACTAATACAGCATTTACGATAACTCACGAGATTAAAACCCTCACGACGAATGACAAAGTGCAATACTTAAACATCCATTGAATTTACGACGAATGACAAAGCATAGCCCTAATTTGGGCAGCACTTAAACATCCATCGGATAGTTTCAATCGATCGGACATTGAATCGTAGCAGCGATTGAGTTAATACCCTGTATCGTAGCAGCACCTCCCTATCTTAAATTTCGAAATTAAGTAGTGAGACTTCGTTTTTATGAAAATTTTTCGACACCACTGAACTGCTCCTGATCCAAGCTATTTATAGTTGAAATTTGGGGTTCACGCGGCCCGCGTAACCCACACTTAAACTTTACGCAGCCCGCGAGAGGCCCTAGTCATAGACTAGGGCTAGCGTGTCATCAGTAGTGCTGCCACGTGTACGCCACGTGGCCTGGGAACGCTTATCCGGTCAACCACACATTGACGCGGCCCGCGTAAGCTTCCCTTATGGCTTACGCGGCCCGCCTGAAACCCAAAAACCTTGATTTCTTAGTTTTTCATGTACGTTAGGGTTTCAGGGGTCTGGGTTTTCATTTACGGGTCGTTTTGGGACATTTTTGAAGGCCCTTACACTGTAACAAAACAATCACCACATATGCACATATATCAACAATCATCATTAAGTATGTAAGTAACAACAATATAATCACGTATCCATCCTAGTCTTCCCAGACTATCCCACCCAGCCTCTCAGACTGAACTACCTAGTCTCTCAGACTAAACCTCCTAGTTTCTCAAACTGAACTGCCCAGTCTTCTCAGGCTGAACCACCCAGTCTCTTAGACTGAACCATAAACATAAATTTTGAAGTGTATTTCGTGTCTTTTGTTTGTAAAAACGTTTGTTTCCTGGATCTGGGCATTTCGTGTATGCAATGAAAGTATGTTGTGAAACATTTTCGTGAGAGCCCTATTGATTGTAGTCTAGACTCGAGAAGGAATCCTAGTTCGCTACAATCGAAGCTCTGATACCAAGTTGTCACACCCTGACTTTTGCGGAAGCGTGATTTTGTCATCCATTAAATAAGGTTAAAACATAACAACATTGTTTTAAAATGCAGACTTCAAACACAAGTTTTACAAACCATACGAATTGTTTTAAGAGTTCACTAAGGACTCATCAAAAGACATTAAATAAAACCAAGGTTTGGAAGACGTGTCTCGTCCAGGAATAAGACACCCAACCCAAACCTCAAAACCATGGATGACATCTTTATTCACAACGCAGCATGAAACTTCCAACGCCCGCCAGATCCACTTACTAATTCCCTGAAACACATGTATTTTGAAAACATCAACAAAAGTTGAGTGAGTTCATGTGTTTATTTGTGTGTATGAGTAAACCTTTAAAAGTATGTCTGTATGTATGTAAGTCCTGGTATGAAAGCAACAAGGAAAACAGATCACCAATGGTTTGCAAGGCCATTGATATGTGTGAAGTGATGCAGGAAAACTCAAACCTAGCAGATTTGTCTCCGGGAATAAGACATAGTGATGCGTGTGTAGTGTGTTATGGTTTTAATGTTTATTTTAAGCCCTTTTACACTTTTTTTTAGCCAAGTTTTAAATTTATAAAACACGATATTTACTAACACTAAACACACATATGGGCAAGTGCACCCATCGTGGGCGTAGTATAGTGTTGGTAAGATACTGAGGTCGTCCAAGGACACAAGAGCTTTTAGTACCGGTTTATCCTCAACGTCTAATCAAATCAAAAAGTTAGAAAAAGGTTTTAAACTAGAAAAATAAAAACTAACTAAAATGCTGAAAAATAAAATAAAATAAAAACAGATAGACAAGATGAATCACTTGGCTTCGACTCGTGTATAGTGTAACCTTTGATTATTTCCGCACTTTTGCACTATTTAAGAGATTATCTTAGTTATTGTAGTAGGCCCCTCTTTTGAAGGTGACGTTACCCTCAACCCAGTAGTTTGAGTCAGCAAGGATACAATCCTAAAGGGTCGGATTATTGAAAGATAATTAATTAAGTTATTAATGCGTATTGTGGTAGGCCCCTCTTTTGAAGATGACGTTACCCTCGGCTAAGTAGTCTGAGTCAGCAGGGATACAGTCCTAAGTAGCCGGGTTAAAGTATTAATAGTAGTTTACATATGAGGGGGTCAAAGAGTTTGGACCCCCGCCATCCAATACCGTTAAGTATTGAAGGAGGTCCTACTAAATTTGACCCAGGTCCTTGCAGGATCTATACACTGAACAAGGCAAGACTCTTACCAAACCGTTCCCTTAACCCCCGACCAGGTAGCCAACATACCTCCATATAGACCGTGGAGATATGAATGGTGAAAATCTTTTATTTTATATAGACAGTAAAATAATGCCAAGACACCACGGACAAACGATAAGGAAAAATCACCTTCAACATAAGAAACTAGTTATTAAAGTCATTAATACATGACCAAGTAAAAAGTGCGAAAAGATTAAAAATAAAAAGTATTACAGTAGACACTTGTCTTCACCAAGTGATGTAAGAGACTTAGGCAAATATGGCCTTTGATTGTCAAGAACTCTTACGATCAATCTTGGATCCCGAGACGACTCACACACTCTATGATGGACAATGGATGATGGTGGTGGATGATGGTGTTATGGTGGTGGTGGGTGGTGGGTGAAGTGTGAGAGAGGTGGTGTGCCAAGGGATGGTTTGAACTTGAGCCAAGCACTCCTATTTATAGGCTGAACAGAAGCTCGGGCACGGCCCCGTGTCCAGTGGGCACGACCCCGTGTCCATCCTCTTCTCTGTCTTCATTAATTGCAGTTTGTCTGCATTAGTTGACCACGCCCCCGTGTCCGCTGGGCACGACCCTGTGTGCAGAAGCGTATCTGTACTATCAAGATTTGCTTGGATTCTGCGAATCTTATAGTTGACCACGGCCCCGTGTCCGCTGAGCACGGCCCCGTGGTGGGCTATGGAAGCTTCTACAGCTTTGTCTTTTATGCTAACACTTGGGCACGCCCCCGTGTTCACTGAGCACGGGGCGTGTTCAGTCTTCTGTTCTCTTGTTTTGCTTGGGAAGATGCTTTCGGGGAGGTCAGGCATGCCACGTTTGTTCCTTTTCTTGTATTTATGTTAGATTTGGCTGCCTTTTTGCTAGTTTTGTTAATTTGAGCTCATTTAATCCTGAAAATACAAAAGGAAGACAAAAACACACTTTTTCCAATATTAGTACTACAAAAGGGTTAGTTTTATGCCACAATTGATGTAATTTATATGTTTCATTTTGCACACATCACATAGCCACCACATGGGCCACCCTGGTCCGCATGGGTGTGGGCTCGCTACACCCAAATAGATCTATCACTCATGTCCCTCGGTCCTACAACGAAGATTAATGGCCTTAAGTGTTGTACCCACCACTGCCATGATCAAGTAGTACCCTTCCTTAGCTAACCATACCATGTATAAAACGTTTGTAAACAGTTATAACATGTATTTCACCCCCCGAAGTTATAAAAACTGAAAACAGTTAAAAGAGAAGGGGGACATGAAACTCACAGTGTTTCGTCTTCAACAATCGTAACTCGTACTTCTCCGGTGAACATGACTACCTACAACGTACTAATGTCTATAAGACGAATGGGCCGTGCCTTGACTTAGTGTTAACGTTTCTGAGTTACGTTTCTTTTATGCCTTTGATATTATTCCAAGTTATATAATTTTTGCCAAAATAATTAATATTTTAACTTAAATTATATTTGTTACATTTTGGAATAATTGTTAAACAATATATATTAACTTAATACTTCCCAAGTATTGATACTTGTATTTCCTTCCCAAGGATGGGGGTATCTTATACATGTGTATTCGCATTCTTGTTTTTGTATATCTTGCCATGTATTGGTGTCGTATTCTGGTGAGTATTTATACGTGTGAAAATACGTATTTTATGGTGTTCATTAAGTATTCATATACTTAAATTTTATATTAAACCTTCCGGACTATTATTTCTAATAAAAGTCCACTAATATATATATTTCCAAAATATATATATTTAAGAAATATTACTTAGAAAAATTATTTGTAATTTTTCTCTTGACAAAATATTTATAGTTCCAAAATAATATATTTTCAAGTCTATCTTTAGAAAATATATATAAACTTATCTTTATTCAAAAATAATGTATTTCATGTTTACTCAAGAAAATATATATTTTTCCCAAAAATAATATATTTTCTAATAACTCCGAGGAAAATATATACATTTATACTTGTCAAAAATACTATATTTTTCCTTTGTCAAAATATGATATAACTTTGTGATAACCATAAAAATCATATTTTCGTTTCCTTGTGTCCAAAATATTATTTATCAAATATACTTGTGAATTTAATTCTGGAATATTTTGCAAGTTACATTTCTTGTTCGGTTTCGCCAATATATTGTGTGTAACTTGTATATTTTATTCCTTGATATTCTGGTAATATTTTGGATAATAATCCTTGGTATTTTGATGTGTTACATCATTACATGCCCTAAAATAATATAACTAATACACCAAGTATACAAATAATCACACATGTGTGTCTTCATTGTATATATATTTATTCTAAATATATATTTATCCACTTTTATTTATAAAAACCAACCTCCAATATTTGTATTTTGTAACCAAAAATTATGGCAAAGTTTATATGGAAAACTCATGGTTAAAATACACTTGTAAATATTTATTTGAAAATATTTTTCTAAGTGTTTATATTTTTAGAAAATTTTGCTATAGTTTCCCCTAAAAATTGAGGTTTCCATGCTTTCAAGCATATCATTTTCTTTTGTAAAATCACCACAATCAATGTACAATCAACAACTTACACTTACCAATCTTGCCAGAATCATGCATATTCCACTACTTCATAAACTTGAAAGTTTATGAAAACTTGTAGTAACTTGGTAGTGTGTTTAGTGAGTTTAGTTCCCCTTTAAAGTGGGGTTGTTTATATAAAAACATCATTCTTGAAAGACTTAGATGTTTACAACTTGTAATCATACTTTATAAAAATGTTTCTTCATGTAATCTTCTTGTTACACAAGTGTTTCTACACTTGTTTAACTACCAAAAATAGCGTTTGTTTATGTAAGAACCAAGATCTACTAAAACTCATATTTTAAACTTGGTTCTTTTGGAAAACCATTCATAAAATTTAGATCTATATGATTATTAACTCACTTTGATTATTATTTTTCAAGAAACCAAAGTATTCTTCTCAACTTCATGATTTAAGTGTGGATGATCTTTCATGATCTAGCAAGATGTTATGATGATCAACATCATTTCTACAAACAATCAAAGATCAACAAGCATACATCTCATAAACAACTTAGTTTCATCAAGATTACTTCATAAATCAAGCTTATGTTCAAGTTATGTTCTTTAGTGTTCTTGATGTTCTTGATTATGATACTACTTTAACCACTCAAAATAGAAGTAATATGGAGTGTTCAAAGATCTTACCACTAGCTCAAGGCTAGGGATGAATCAAGTGTAGAAAATGAGTGGATAAAACAAGTAAAGAAGGTCCTTCAAGTTCCAAAGCCACCAAGCTTCCTTGTATACCTCCTAGCACCCATGTATGATCTTGGAATGGATGAAGAATGTTGGATGATGATGGTGGTGGTGTGGCTAGTGTTCGGCCGAGAGTGAGAGCAAGAGATGGAGAGAGATGAGTGTGTGTTAGTGTGTGAGAATTATGAGAGAATGATCTTCCATAACATACTTATAACCATGTTCTTCTTATAACTCATGTGTAATATGTTGCAAAAAGTAACACAAGATCTAATATAATAGTGAAATAAAATCTTGAAGGTATAGAGGGGGTATGGCCGTCCATAGGTGGGGGGGGGGGGTCTAGGTGTAGGTTCAAACCTTTAGTTGCAATCTAGTTCAAGTTCAAGTATTCGTTACGTGTTTCAGTTATTAGATATTTTTAGGAGGTGTTATGATGTTCGGGGTTCATAACTAGCTTGGAAACATTAAAACAATGCTTCTAGTGTAAATTTGGTGTTTCGGGTAGTGTCCGGTTGTTCGGTTAGATACTGATTCGTTAAAGTGCTAAACCTTGCAGTTTAGTGTGCTTTATGTATCTTTTTGTGACACTTTTAATTCCCGACACTTAGGAAAGCATTCAGGACCATTTTATCATGTTTTTGCATAATATTTATGTGTTTAAATGCTGATTTATGCTGAATTTTGCTAAATTCAGCACTTTGGGTGAGTTTTAGGCACTTTCCGGCACTTAAACTATCACCTAGAAAAGCAGTTTTGTGATCCTTACTTCCCTACACTCTATACTAGTGTAGTACTTAATTTTCGATTCATACTGGGTCTCAAAACACTGTCTGTCTATGTACTGAACTCCGTCAGCATTTTCCCGGTTTGTCTGTTAACTGTGCTAACTGTGTTTCGCGCATCATTTGAGTCAATAAAGTTCTCATGCAATCAATGATATGTCATTTGCAATATGTGATGCACATGTGTGTATAAAGCAATAATCAGAAAGCAGTTAATTGTAATTCAGCATAGTCATTAAGCACTTAATCAAGATTAATTAATTGTACGGATACCTGAATTTTTGACAGTTGTCACAGTGGAGTCATCAAATGTGGGAGGTGAGTCTTTTACTGTTATAGTTTTGTTAGTTGTTCTAGTTCTATGTTCTTTGGAGGTATTTTTAGTTGGATAGTTGACTCTGGGGCTAGTCAACACATGGTTAATAGTGATAAAGAAATGTTTAATACAATAGATGTTTCTGAATTTGATCTTAAAGTTGGTCACCCAAATGGTACTAATGTTAAAGTTTTGAAAATTGGTAATATCAAGTTAATGGATAATATCATTTTAAAAGATGTGTTTTATGTCCCAGGGTATAATGTGAATCTGTTGTCTGTTCATAGATTAGCCAAAGATAATAATATTGATGTTGTGTTTAATGAGGATAGTTGTATATTACAGGATTCCAAATCAAGGAAAATCCTGGTGACTGGTAGTCAAGATAGTGGTCTATATTTTGTTGGTAAAAATGGTATTCTGTGAATGTTTGCTTTAATAGTTTTGTTAAGCCAAGTATGTGGCATAGTAGATTAGGTCATCCATCTGATCAAGTGCTAGCTGTGTTAAAAGAGAATTTTGATGTTAAGAGTATTAAACATGGTCCCTGTGATGTTTATCATAGGGCTAAACAAGTTAGGGTTCCATTTCCATTGAGTGAACATAAAACTAAGTCTATTGGGGAGTTAATTCATCTTGATTTGTGGGGTCCATATAAAGTTACCAGCTATGAGGGATTTAAATATTTTTTAATTGTTGTAGATGATTTTTCTAGAATAGTTTGGTGTTACTTGTTGTCAAGTAAAAACTCAGGTTTTTGAAAATCTGTGTAACTTTTATGAACTCATTCTAACTCAATTTGAGAAAAAAAATAAAAATACTTAGAAGTGATAACGGAACGGAATTTGTAAATAACCAAATGGGATTATTTTGTAAAAATAAAGGTATATTACATCAAACATCTTGTTCCTATACACCACAACAAAACGGTGTGGTGGAGAGGAAACATAGACATCTCTTAAACACAGCTAGAGCTTTAATGTTTCAAAGTAATTTGCCACTTAAGTATTGGTTTGATTGCATTTTAACTGCTGTTTACTTAATTAACAGGTTACCCTCTTCAGTGTTAGGTGGTAGAAGTCCTTATGAAATTGTATATGGTTTTAAGCCCTCTTTAATTCATTTAAGGAACTTTGGATGTCTTTGTTTTAGTACTGTTTTGTCTGAATCCGATAACTTTGCTTATCATGCTGATAAGTGTGTTCTTATTGGATATTCAAATGTTAAAAAAAGGATATAAACTGTTAAGTTTGGACAATAGAAAAGTATTTTTTTTCTAGAGACGTAAAGTTTTATGAGAATGTGTATCCTTTTAAATCTAATCTGATTAATAATCAAGAGTTGTTTGGTAAAACTGAATTAAACCATGTTAACTTTTTTGATTATACTGAAACAATGTCATCTGAAGTTCCTACAGTTCCCAATGATGAAGAGGGTACAACTGGTGCTCAAGATCACTACAGTGATGATCAACAGCCATTGTAACCCTCTACATCTGCCACTGCCCCGAATGTTGAGAATATTCTACCTGAAAGTGGGCAGTTGTGTAGTAGTTATCCGGGTAACAGTGGCGAGGCAGAGGACACTGTAGGATCACATGATGAGACCAACCTATCTGAGGGACAATCTGTTAGGAGATCTTCTAGAAATGTGTCATTTCCAAAAAAAATTAATGAATTTGTTGTTGAAGGAAAAGTTAAGTATGGTATTGAAAAGGTTGTTAGCTATGCTAATTTGTCTGTTGATAACTTGTGTTTAGTTGCTTCATTTAATAAGTCAGTTGAACCTAGTTCATATAGTGAGGCTATTAAAGATACTAGGTGGATAGAAGCCATGAATAATGAAATGGAGGCTCTTTATAGAAATAACACCTGGGTGGTTGTAGATTTGCAAAAAGGTAGAAAACCCATAGGGTGTAAATGGGTTTACAAAATAAAGTATAAAGCTAATGGTGAGGTTGAGAGGTATAAGGCTAGATTAGTGGCTAATGGGTTTAATCAAAGAGAGGGTATTGATTTTGGGGAAACCTTCTCACCTGTTGTAAAGATGGTAACTGTTAGGATTGTGTTAAAACTTGCTGTGAATAATTGTTGGCCATTATATCAGCTTGATATAAATAATGCTTTTCTGTATGGTTCATTATCTGAAGAAGTTTATATGTCTTTACCACAAGGATATTTTAATAATGATAAAAATAAGGTGTGCAAACTTGTTATGTCCCTTTATGGGCTTAAACAAGCACCCAGAAAGTGGAATGAGAAATTAACTTCTGTGTTGATTGATACGGGCCTTGTGCAAAGTTTATGTGATCATTCTTTGTTTATTTTGAGTAAATATGATGTGTTGATAATTCTTTTGGTTTATGTTGATGACATAGTGATTACAGGAAATAATCTTTCTGAAATAACAAGAGTTAAACGATGTTTAAGTGATAATTTTCAAATAAAAGAGTTAGGTTTGCTTAAGTATTTTCTTGGTATAGAAGTTTTATATTCAAATGGGTCTATTTGTTTATCCCAAAGGAAGTATTGTCTTGAACTTCTTAATGAGTTTGGATATTTGGGGTGCAAACCTGTTGGAACACCCATTGAACAGTCACATCTTGTAACAAGTAAAACAGATAAAGATAAAAATTTTTTGGAAAATGTGAATGGTTTCCAAAAATTAATTGGCAAGTTAATATATCTATCTTTAACTCGTCCAGATATAAGTTATTTTGTTCAATTCTTAAGTCAATATATGCATAAACCGTGTCAGTCACACTTGGATATTGCCTTAAGATTGTTACGATACTTAAAGCAATGTCCAGGTAAAGGTGTTATGTTTAGGAAAACAGGTAATCTTGAACTTTCAGGGTTTGTTGATTCAGATTGGGCAAAGTGTACTTTGATTAGGAAGTCAATTACTGGATTTGGAGTATTTCTTGGAAATACTCTTATATCCTGGAAGAGTAAGAAACAAAATGTTGTTTCAAGGTCCACAGCTGAGGCTGAGTACAAAGCAATGTGCTCAGCCACATGTGAAGTTATGTGGATTAAAAATGTTTTGCAAGAGTTAAAAGTAAGTTGTACTTTTCCTATTAAATTGTTTTGTGATAGTAAATCTGCCATTTCTATTTCACTAAATCCTGTTTTCCATGAAAGAACAAAACACTTTGAGTTAGACTTGCATTTTTTAAGAGAAAAAATTGCAAGTGACATAATTGAACCACAAAAAATTGCTACTGATATTCAGATAGCAGACATATTTACTAAAGGATTGTGCATTGCTCAACATAACATGTTGTGTGAAAAATTAGGTTTACTTGATATGTTTGCAGTATGAATTATGGGGGGATGTTGAAATATAAAGAGATTATTTTATAATTCATATTACAAACATATTATTATTGGGTCTGATTCTTGTATCGTATTATATTGTTGGGCTCAGTTTGTTATTGGGCTGTTTGAGTTGTTACACAGTTTGTTATGGGCCAAGGGCTTAAGTGTGCAGATTATGAAGTTAAAGGGTCAAAGTGTAAATCATATTCACAACTGCCATATAAGAGAAGAGAGAGAAGAAGGAGCTCAGTTGTGAAGATATTTTCTAGGGTTTCACTTGTTTCTCTCTGTATTCGTTCATCAGTTGTTGTAGATCTCTGTGTTGAGATCTCATTTGTCTTAGAGATTTTGTTATCTCTGCGTCTGTATCCTTTGTAGTTTCTTTGTATTTTGTTTTGATTGATCAACAGATTACTTTGATCTGTTGAATCTGTACTTTGTACTGTTAAGATCTCATATTCTTGAGATCTAGGGTTTTGGT
Organism: Helianthus tuberosus; assembly: GCA_030545235.1. Classification (NCBI taxonomy): domain Eukaryota; kingdom Viridiplantae; phylum Streptophyta; class Magnoliopsida; order Asterales; family Asteraceae; genus Helianthus; species Helianthus tuberosus. Next base: position 147,250 of record JARYGA010053859.1, read on the forward strand.
TGGGATTTTCTGGGTTGGCTAAATAATAAAAGTTTTGTCGCCTGTTTTGTCACTATTTCTGGTGTTTTTGTATTGTTCTAGTTTAGATCTACACCATTTTACAATGTGTTTGAAATCATGATGAGTGTTTACGTATAAACTTTATAAATTATTTGATATTAAAGCATGTAAAATCTCGACATTTGTTTTCAACAGTGTGAATATGTGGTTTGGAGAGAGAGAGAGAGAAGCGGGGTGGTTGGTGTTAGTGGTGACTAGTGGTGGTCGGTGGTGGCCATTAGGGTTTATAAAGTTGAAGTCAAAGATGAATTTTGAATTAGTAATAATATGATTATATATATATTTATATAATAGGGGATGGATCATGAGAAAACTAGTTTAAATGAGAAAACCAAAAAACTAACTAAAAAAGCCAAAAAAACATACCAATTTTTTTTAAATTTTTATAAAAAAATCGCAGTTTTTTATGCATGGAAAAAAATTTAAAAAAATAAAAAATCAATTTTTTTGTTGTTGTATTGCACATGTGCACTATTACGGATATAGTGCACATGTGTAGTACACATATAATGCACATGTGCAGTACAACAATTTTTTTTTAATTTTTTTTATAGATAAAAACTAGCGACTTTTTTATAAAAAATTGTAAAAAAAAAATTGGTACGTTTTTTAGCTTTTTTTAGTTAGTTTTCTAGTTTTCTCATTTATATGTAGTTTTATATATATATATAGGGGATGGCTATATAGAAAACCCTTAAGTTTTTAGAAAACTCTGGAAACTCAAATCTCCCCCCATTTTTACCCAACCTCCTGACATTTTTTTTTTGAAAAAAATAACACATGTAATATACATGTTTTAAAGTGTTTTGGGAAAAAAAAAACAAAAAAGCGCCGAAGGGATGTTTTTAAAAAAAATAAACAAATTTCAGCAAACTTCGGGTGACTAACGTGTGTTAGGCACAAAAGGCATAAACTTGCTGAAATTTGTTTTTTTTTTTAAACATTCCTTTGGCGCTTTTTTGTTTTTTTTGCCCAAAACTCTTAAAAACATGTATATTACATGTGTTATTTTTTTCAAAAAAAAAAAATGTCGGGAGGTTGGGTTTTCTAGGGTTTTCTCAAAATGGAGGGTTTTCTACCTAGCATTATCCTATATATATATATATATATATATATATATATAACCCTATATAGGGTTAGGATAATTTCAGAACCATAAATATTTAAAGAACTCGCAGAACTCCTAATAAACAATCTTTTTATTTATATATTTTTATGTTTAGGATAATTTTATTATTTATTATGTGTATTTTTACGATTACATACATGTTAAGAGTAATTTTATCACTTTTTATATGTAATTTTATAATTACACATATGTAAACTAGTTTTTTTACATATATGTAATTAGTTATGACACATATATATAATTTTGGCAATTAAACATATGTAAACTACTATTAAAATGTATGTAATCAAATAAATACATATAATAGATGATAAAAAGATTATAAATACAAAAACTTATATATAAAATGATTGTTTATTAGGAGTTCTGAAAGTTCTGTATATATATATATATAGGGTCAGGATTTAGAGAAAACGCTCAAAAGTGTGAGAACGGAGAGAACGCTTATGGATCGTCCGATCAAAACAATCTATGGACTAGATTGGCGCGGTGGCATTTTAGTAAATAACACCAATTTTATTACGTGGACGCGTGTCATTAAGGGTAAAAAAGTAAAAAACTATTTCTCACATAAAACGCCATTGAAAATAAAACGCCAAATAAATACAAAACGGCAATTTTATCACTGGGTGCTTTTTTCTGTGTTTTTATTTAAGCTCTCTGGCTACATAAACGCCATAAAATATGAAACGCCATTATATATAACGCCAAACTTTACATCCGAATAAATGTTATTTACATTTTGTGTTATAAAAAATAACATCCCGCCTAACCTACGCGCCAAAAAAATTATATAAATAGAAACGTCTCACCACCTTCCGTTTATCACACCAAAAAACACAAAAAAAAAAAAAACACACAGTGGTTGCTAAAAAAAATTACAACTCAATGTAAAACGCCAAAAATACAACGACAGCAAACATCTTTTTCTTTCATCCTCAGTAAAGTTCTACATGAAGCTTCATTTAATGATTTTTTACGCGAGTGAAGAAAAGATTTTGCTGCATGAGATGGACAAAATTGAAAAAAAAGGGACTGATGACACCCATATGTCATACTGTCATCTTTGTTCCTGAAGAAGGTTTGGATGATAAGAAGATACCTATACCAATGGCAGATAGCAACCACCCACAGAGGGTCGCTCTATGACTCAAACATCAACAAAGACAATTCGACACATGAACAAAGAAAATAAACAACGCCAAACACAAAACGCCATTTATTTGTCACATTTCTTGTAGTTTCAAAAGAAAAAAGAGACTGATGACACTGAAGATTTAAAATAATAAATTGCTTCTACTTAGTTTTTTTTTTTACTTTTTTTTAACTAGCAATAATACCCGCGCATGTTGTGGCGCGAGAACATCACAAACATCGAATAGATTAGTCCAAACGTTGTGTGATACGTTAACTATACGAAAACACGCGTTTTGACGTATTCGATTGAACTCGATATAACCTATATAAGAATTGCGATTTGATAAAAACGTAAGGTAAATAGAATTAATTTGTGATCCGACTCATACATAGAAAAGAAACTACAATTTGACTCCACACGGTTCGAAACAAAATTTACGAAACATGCATAAAATACAAACGAATACATATGATATTTGTCCTGACTCACTCCCAAATCGAAACGTAAACCAATTCAATTTTATAGTAGATAAAAATATGCACATAAAAATGTTTTTTTAATGAAACGTATTATATTTGATCTGGCTCGTTTTCCAGAAAAAGTTTACGTTGAAACGTAGAGCAAATCATATTTATACCGACACGTAAATAAAAATATGTACGTAAAAATAGTTTTATAAGTCAAGGAAGTATATAGGGGTAAACTCGAAACAAAATATTAGTAAAAAACTTAATAGGCTAAAAACGTTCGTAAAACCGTGCCAAGTGGCACCAATGCCACACCACTGTTAGTGACCCCAACATTGGAAAAGTTTGTAAAAATAAAATAAATAAAAAAGGAAAAAATAACACCAAACGAAAAGCAGACGTAAAATCGTTGAACAACGCACACCCGTTGCGGTGCGTTAATGCGAAGAATTAGACCGAAATGTAAATCGTAGAAAAGAATAACCAAGTTGAACGGGGAAAAATAAACGTGTTACGACGGGTCTGTCAAATGGGAAAAGATATACCAAAAAATGGTGAACCCCACACGCACGTTGCGACGTGTCTTGCAAAATTTAGAACAAAACGTAAAACGAATAACTTGTGAAAGATGAAAATTATGAGGGGCCAAAGATGAAAATAAAAAAGTGTTAAGATTAAATTGCAAAAAGATGAAAGAATTGAGTTAGAAATGAAAATCAATGTTTTTCTTTTGAAAAACTCCCCATACATGGGGTACAACTTGATAAAGCAACATATAGTTGCTAATTTATAGTTTATAATTTTCTTTGTCTATTGTTTGTTTTGTAATGTCAGTTAATAAACAACAAAATAATATTAATGCTATAACGAAAAATATAATAAAACGCAAAAATTAGCAAATACGTGTAAAACGCCATAATGCCATACAAAAGCCCCCAATAAACTTCCAACCTATAATAAAATTAATTTGAACAACTAATATTATAAAAAAAGAGTGAAAAAATGTGCAAAAGAATAAAAAACACAAGAAGTCCAATAGTTATCTAACCGCCATTGGAAAACAAAACGCCATAATTACAGCCGTCAAAAGATTTGACGTGTTACACCATTAAAACAAGTGAGTCTTAAAACAAAACACGGTAAACTGCAAAAAACAGTAAAATGAAACGACGGAAAACATAATTACTAACATTTATTATATTAAATTTATTTATCTTTTTCAAAACGCCATAATTACCTGACATACGCGGGAAAAAAAAGTCAATATAAAAGAAGACCATCAGAACCCAAGTTCAAACACGCCAAAAAAACTAAAACGCCACATATTCTCCAAAACGCCAAAAAATTTAAAAAATGGCTAAGGTTATTGCATGGAGGTTTGAAAGGAAAGAAAAAAGATTCATCATAAAGTTCGCTGACAGGAGAAGGGTTAAGGTAAGAACAATAAAAACCATGATGGGAATGAATGAAAAAATTCAAAAGGATATCCTGGCCCTTGGGGTTCCAAGAGACAACGATTGTGAAAGAACAAGAACTGTAATAAGAAGACTGGAGAGAAAGTTTCCAGCAGAAGATAATGAAGATGATGATATTGAAGATACACAAATACCAAAACTTAGGAGTTGGGTATTGCATGAGGAAGAAGGAACACTTGAAGTAACTTATAAAAACGGGGTGCAATATTCAAGACCAATGGAAGAAATGTTGAAGACAGGGTTGCTATCTATCATTGAACAACTCTGTGATTTAACACCTTCAAACGATCCAAAATCCAAGATGCAGTAATATTCTTGAATAGGCAGCAGCAAAGAAGAGACGAGCTAATGGCGTTATACGCAAAAATGAAATTTGATGATGAAGAATCTGAAGAAAGTGAAGAACAAAGCGATGGGTACATCTCCGATGTAATCCCACCTACGGAAGACTATTAGATTATTTTGATTTTCGACTTATTGTAATTTTTTGAAATATTAATCTATGGTAATGAATTATTAACAAAAAGATACAAACGCCAAAAAAAAAATGGAAAAAGCCATAACGCCAAAATATTAATTATGTGACACAAAAAGAATTAACTCATAGAGAAGAAATCTGAGAAAAAAAACAATAAACGCCAAATAATTAATAAATCTACAAAGCGCCAAAATTATCTTGCACGCAAAAAATAAAGAAGCACCTTGATATTCGCTAATTTACACATATTTTAGTCCCCCGTTTTACCCCTATTTTATGCGTTTTTGGCCGTAAAACCGTCATTCGGATACTTAAATATCTACACTTTTGTTTACAGGCCTAAAACAGCATACCAGACAAGATGATAGCAAAAACGAGGACTTTCCGGACAAAACGACGAAGCTGCGGATATTCTGTTAAGGAAACTGACCTGGGCCTATGGAACGGTCGTGCGACCTGATGCACGACCGTGCATCTCCGACAGATGATGATTAGTCCGGCAATGAACGAGCAGTGCGACTAGGCGTGCAAGGTAAACAAGGCCAGACCGGTGACGCACGGACGTGCCATCCGAAGAACGACCGTGCGACTCCGAAGATCAGCCAAAATCTCAGTGATGAACGCCCGGCCCAGCAGCTCGTGCAACAAGAACCCGGAACTGAACGACCGTTCCATCCAAAGAACGGTCGTGAGATATCGTATCCGGTCAAAGATCTGATGGCGTATGCAGTATGGTGACCCATCCCCAATAATTGCTTAAAGTGCACGGTCGTGCCATATGAAGAACGCCCGTGCGACTTCGAAAAAAATATAAAAACAGAACAGAAACATTCTGTTCGACATTCTGGAATTTTGGGAGCTTCACAGGCGAATTTACAGGCTCCGGAGGCTTTGCTTTTGACCCGGATTCAAGCCACATTGTGCCGTTTAGCTCCATTACTACCCGGATCCTTAGTCTAGTACTTGTTTATGGTTTGGTTTTCTAATCTTTCCATGATTTTGTTAATCTTTCAAGTACTTAGATTAATGTTTATGTATTATTGTAGCCTTTTGGGCAAAAACACAACAATCCCTTGCTAGATTATAACCATTAGTTTGTTAAACTTTGTTTGTAATGACACTTTGAAGTATTTTCTATGTTAATCTTTGATGATTAGTTTGCAACCTTGTTATTGATATTGAATTCTTGATTATAAGTAATTATGTTGGATGATTGGTATTTGGTTAGTTAAGATAGTTGAAAAATGAAGCTTAATTAATCTTGTATTAGTAAACTTTGAACTTGGTTAACTAGTTTAGCTTGGTTTAAATGTATGCATCATGATACTAGAAATGGTTAGTGATTTAATAAAATGTAATTATTGTTAATCAAGAGAGCTTGCCGTCACGTAAGGACCTTAACGGGTTAGATGGTGTCGTTATAAATTCTTACCCTGATTTGTTAGCTTAGTTAGTAGTTTAGGCCAAAATTGCTATCTTGGTGAATTATTGTGCAAGATTTGTAAAATGAACTCAGTTGTGATTTAATCTAGTTTATGCTTGTCTCGGTGGTTGCATTGTGTTTATCGGTGTCTCTTTCCTTGATTAAGTGCGGTTAGAAAACTCCTAACGGACGACTAACTTATTTTTAAGAGATTTTCATAGACATTTATCAATTGCACGTTAAAGAACAATTTTAGGTGGTTAAAGTGTGTTTATCGTTTTAGCTTTCCGAATGATTGTCATGTTAGGATTCCCGAAAGGGATACTAATTGTCTTAAATTGGAATATTGACCGAATGCTTCTAGTGCCAAAACTGACTTAGTTGACATGCTTTGGTTGTGTATTAAGCAAGGCTTTTTATCTATTATCTATTATGTTTTTATTATATATTTGTTTACGCTTACTTTAGTTTAATTAAAATCAAACAAAACTTATGTTTTTACCGGTAGTTTAGTGACAAAAGTCTAGTATTAATTCTCCGCCCATTTCCTTGGATCGATACTTGGTTCTTACCGATACTTTATTACATATGTGACGGGGTACACTTGCCTCTTTCGTGTGTGTTTTGATGTAAAAGTAATAATCACTTTTATAAATTTAAAACCAATTCGTGTGTAAATTAATTGCAAAAACATGTATACATACGCACACGTCAAGTTTTTGGCGCCGTTGCCGGGGAAATGGCGAGTTTTAGGAACGACCCGAGTCATTGTGTTATCGGCGTATATACTTGTTAATATTTGTGTATACTTTATTGATTATTTATTTGTTAATATTTCTTGCTTTTAATTCGATTTATTCGTTTTCGTGATTCTTTTGTACACTTGTAAATTTTTGTTCCATTTATTTATTTGATCCGGATTTATTTATTCATTTATTCTTTGGTTTTTCGGCACCTTAAAATCATTTTTGTATTAGCCGATTTGATTATTTTTATTGTGTTGATTTTTATAAAATTTCGGGCCAATTTTCGGATTTTTATAAAAATTACAGCCCATTTTAAATAATATTATGTTTCTTTTCAGCAAAAAAAAAAAAAAAAATGGTTGCGCCTATTTCCAGGAAAACTTCATTCACGTTGGACATGACCATACACAGTAAAAAGGTATTTTTCTTATGGGACTGTTGCAATAGAGAACGCGGACGGTGTTATTTTCAAAGTGAATGGGCACCTCTTGAAGCTTTACGTTACCGGGCCGATCGAGTCGGCGGTGGAGGTTATCGAACTCCACGCCCCGTACACATCATAAGTGTGGGGACATGAGTCTTGCTATCGACTCGCCGACAAAAATTTAGCATGAGTCTTGCTATCGACTCGCCGACAAAAATTTAGCATGAGTCTTGCTATCGACTCGCCGACAAAAATTTAGCATGAGTCTACGCTACTGACTCGTGATTTAAAAATGTAGCAAGAGCGACTTAAGCGCTTTAGGGGTAAAATCGTCTTTTTTTTGTGCTTTTGTCGTTTTAGAGTAATTTAGGTGTGTTTGGTAGATTTCGTTAGTTTGTACAGTTTTTAAATGTGCCGAGCGTAGGGTCTAGGTTGAAATAATGTTATAACAGCGTGCGAATGGTAAAAATGGCGAAAAATGGTCGATTCGAACGCTGAAACTGCATTCTGCAGTTAACAGACATGTCTGCAGATCTCGCACGGCCGTGCCATGGGTCGCACGCCCATGCGATTTCGGGCTGGCCTGCACCTCGAGTCGCACCCCCGTGCATTACCGAGGTCAACGTGCTAGAATGGGTCAACATCGGATCCGCACGCCCGTGCGAAAATCCGCACTCCCGTGCGCATGGTCAGGGGCATTTTTTTATAAAAAAAAAAAAAGTTCTATCTTTTAGTAGTGTATTTATCGGGTGTTCATTTTGGCTACTATTTCAAACACCCCGGTTATGTATTTCAGACATTTTACTTTATGTTCTGTTTAGATTTTAGTATTTATGTATATTATGGTTGTTTTGTGATTTTTTTTTCTGTTTCGGTTTTGTTTTGGGTGCATATGTGACATACGCAGGTTTTAGCTATCGGATCTTGGACCGGAGCACGTACCGGATGCAGCTTCGGAAGTCTCGTGGCATCATCATCATCTTGAGGGGAGTATTTTTTATCCCTTTCTCTATATTTCGGGTCTCGCATTGGGGACAATGCGAAGTTCAAGTGTGGGGAGGGGGTTAACTTTGTTAACTTTGTTTATCCTCTTAAAAAAAAAATCAGAAAATCAGAAAAATCATTCAAAAATACATGTGTTTTGTATATATGTTGGTAAATAAACCGGTTGGTTGTGTTTTAGAAAGTTTCGGACTTAATAAAAATCCGACAAGCAAAATATTTTTGAAAAAGGAAACTGGAAAGCGTGACAAACAAAGAAAGACTTACATGATAGTTTTCACACTTTTACCCATTCCTTCCGTTACGTGAGCATATTTGAGCCTTGATTGTTATATATTTGTTCATTTCGGATATAGGAGTGAGCCGGATGTTATGTGCAATTTAGAACTTGTCACTAGTATGCTTGTTAAGACCATGAACTTGTGAATTTGTGTAAAAGTGATAGAGGCACTTAGATTACCCCTTTGTTGTGTACTTGTTCTTTGTGTTGTGCTTCCCGTTCACTTTTGTTTACCCACATTATCGCCCACTTAGCCAAATTTAGCCTTTTTATGTTTTTAAACCTTTTTAGTGTTGAAACTCGGACAAAAATAATAGTTTAACTAGCGTGTTATTGTTTATATTTCATTGTATAGTTTGCAAAAAAAAAAAACACAGAAAATAAAACACCCTAAAATAGGGTGAAGTTGATAGAAATCGAGCAATTTTGAATGCTTAAATGATAAAATTTCGTTGGTAAGCTCGATTGCGCTTTAGTCGCCTTTTTAAGGCGTTTGTATGTATAGTTGTATTGTTTGTTGCTAGTTAAACGCTACTATCGAGTTTTAACCATTTTCGCCACTTTATTTGTCCACTTCCATACCCTTCGCCCAAGCCTAACGTTATAACCCGTAAAGACCTCTTGATTTACACTTGTTTACATGTTAGTTGGTGGAGACGAGATCTTATGACAAGCTTATGATATTGCACATTTCATTGACTAGGCATTGAGTGTTTACACATACACATTTTATGTATGTTTCATAAATAAAACCGAGTGTGTGAACATTGTGAGTCGTGTGAAGATTAACATGTGAGTCAATTAAATGTGAAGTCACGGCTTTTTGGTTGTCGCTTTATAATTGCATATGTTTGTTGGGTTTGAGTCTTTTGATGTTGTCTTTCGACAAACCGGCTAACCGTTTATAGTAGTTTTCAATAAAATAGTGTGTAAATTATCGTTCTTGTTTGTTTATGTCTTTTATTGCATTTTAGTTCAGCTTGCTTGAGGACAAGCAAGGTTCAAGTGTGGGGAGATTTGATATTCGCTAATTTACACATATTTTAGTCCCCCGTTTTACCCCTATTTTATGCGTTTTTGGCCGTAAAACCGTCATTCGGATACTTAAATATCTACACTTTTGTTTACAGGCCTAAAACAGCATACCAGACAAGATGATAGCAAAAACGAGGACTTTCCGGACAAAACGACGAAGCTGCGGACATTCTGTTAAGGAAACTGACCTGGGCCTGTGGAACGGTCGGGCGACCTGATGCACGACCGTGCATCTCCGACAGATGATGATTAGTCCGGCAATGAACGAGCAGTGCGACTAGGCGTGCAAGGTAAACAAGGCCAGACCGGTGACGCACGGACGTGCCATCCGAAGAACGACTCGTTTGTTATAATTTACAGTATTAAGAGCGATTACAATGTTTCCTGATATCAACCAACTACCCACAGTATTTGTCACTCGAACATCCATCGGTAACCTCAGAGTCCAATGGTGTCTGTGACTATGGTCATATCACCCCTTGGCTACCCCATTGTCCAATGGTGACGGTTATCAAGTAATGTATACAAAACCCCACATACCGGCTGTAATTTGGTGACTACAAAGACTTAATCCCTGTAATTATAACTTTAGAAAATATTTAAGAATTTATAAAGTACTTTGATAAAAAGAGAATGACTCACATTGCAGATTTATATGAGCAGAGCTTAGCCTACTGATTAGCCTTTTAACCTAAATTTAATAACATGCACACGAACTCGGTTAGTAACTAATACAACATTTACGATAACTCACGAGATTAAAACCTTCACAACGAATGACAAAGTGCGATACTTAAACATCCATCGAATTAACGACGAATGACAAAGCATAAACCCTAATATGGGCAGCACTTAAACATCCATTGGATAGTTTAATCGATCGGACATTGAATCGTAGCAGCGATCGAGTTAATACCCTGTATCGGAGCAGCGCCTCACTATTAATATATGAAATTTCGACCTTTAGAACAGTAGAAAGTTGTTTTTGCGTTTGGATTTCGACACCAGTGGACTGTGCATGCAACAATCTATTTATAGCTGAAATTAAGGCCTCACGCGGCCCGCGTAAGCCTTCGGCTTGCCTTTACGCGGCCCGCGTGGCCGCCTAGTCTACGACTAGCCTTGATTGGTCATCGGTAGCTTAGCCAGCTGGTCACTACATGGATCCGGAACACTTATCCGGTCAAACATGTGTTGACGCGGCCCGCGTAAGACATGTCTTGTCTTTTACGCGGCCCGCCTGAGACCCAGAATTTTATTTTTCTTGTTTTTAAGTATGGTTTAGGGTTTCAGGGGTCCGGGTTTATACTTACGGGTATTTTTAGGATAATTTTGAGAGTCCTTACACATAGTGTTATATAATGTTACATAGTGTTATATGGTGTTATATGGTGTTACATAGTGTTATACAGTGTTTATATGGTGTTATATAGTGTTATAGATAATGTTATAATACACTTCTCACACTTCTCACACTTCTGGATTAATGTACATGATACTCTACCTATGGTTAAATATTTATTATTTTAATATATACCTATAAAGTGTGAGGTTCATTGGGGAACACTAAAAAATTGGGGAACAGTGGAGAACCGACTCAAACGAACTCCGATTGGACTCATTCCAGCGGCGTTGGAACGGTATCGTCGAACCCTAACTAGGATCTTTTAACCCTAAACCCTAAATCATAACCCCTGAACCCTAAATATATTAGGGTTTGACTTTTAGGGTTTAGCCTTAGGGTTTGGCCTTAGGGTTTAGCTTTAGGGTTTTGGGTTTAGCTTTAGGGTTTAGGGTTTAGCTTTAGGGTTTAGATTTTACGGTTTAGCTTAGATTTTAGCCTTATTTTTTAGCTTTAGGGTTTAGAGTTTAGGAGTTAGGATTTAGGGTTTAGGGTTAAGAGATCTTAGTTAGGGTTCGACGAGCCGGTTCCAACGCCGCTGGAATGAGTCCAATCGGAGTTCGTTTGAGTCGGTTCCCCGCTGTTCCCCACTTTTTTAGTTATCCCCAATGAACCTTCCCCTACCTATAAAATTACCAAAATACTCTTCTAACTAACAAACGTATTGGATGTAGTTAGGACCACATAGTAGAGAAAAATCAATAACATCATTGAGGAAAATAACACATTTAAATGATTAGGACAAAACAATTAAATTGACCAAACTAAATATAAGGGTAAAGATGCTGGATTGGATGTGAATGCTCGCACTCACATCCATTCCATTAAATTATGTGTGTAGAGTTTTTATAATATAAAGAGTATAAAAAGTGGTTGTGAATGGAGGAGAAAGAAAATGTTACTGTTCATCTGTATATTTGGGGGGACACTGTTCACCCCTTATAATTTTTTAATATATTTTAAAAGTGGTTGTGAGTGGGGGAGAGAGAAAATGTATTAATGTAATGATAAAGGTATAAAAAATATTATTTAATTGAAAATAAGAGAGAAAATATAGTGTTTTTTAGTGTAATTTTGAGTGAAAATATAGTGGAATGGATGTGAATGCTAACACCGTACTTTAAACTATACCCTAATTTGAAATTATATGATTCCTCCACCGGAAAATAAAAAAGAAAACCAGAAGAGGGCAGTGGAAATATTCGTTAAACTTTATAAACGATAGCGTAACGCCGCCACCTCAACGTTCCCCTCCGCCGTTTGACGTCTCCGGCACCGCTCCTCTGTCCCTCTAACGCCGTCGTAAGTTCTCTTCTCCGCTATCTATCAAACTTTTCAATCAGTCACTCATTCTATGCCTTTATGTATTCACTTTCAGTGAATTCGACCTTTTAAACTCACTTTTGCGAGTTCATGAAACCTTTATTCGATTATAACTTCGAAAGTCTTTCTTTTTAAGTTTAAATTTGTGATTTATTTGTTTTATTCACTTGTCTGTAGCCTGTAATTGCATTCCTGTTTAATAATCAGTTATTCTGTTCAAATTTTGCTGATTTTTAAAGCATATAGTTCTTCATTTCTGATAATATCTAGGGCATGCACCGATTTTTTTAACTCATAAATGATGGTTTTTTTTTTTTTTTTAATTTACTGAAATTTGATGACTGAAAGACAGTTATCTTTGAGTGATATGAATATGAATATATTTGTATCATGTTTGCAATTATTTGCACTTCATGTTCGGGTTTTTGGTTGGGAAAAAGTGACCTGATAACCGACCCATTTAAAGTTAGGGTTGGTTGGGTTCGGGTTTTTGGCTAGGAAAAAGTGACCCGCTAACTGACCCGTTCGGTTTGTTTGGTTTTAGGGTTTAGATGTAAAATGAAAAAAATGTTATTTTTTTTTACAAAATTTTATCAAAATTCATATTACTACTAAAAAACTACTATCAGAATTCAAACATCATTCGACAATATGATATGATAATGTTCAAAAGTCCCAAAACTTGATGTTCCAAATCCAAATACCACAGATTTCAAACCGAAACTCGTCTATAAAAAAAAAAAAAAAACGTTTTTGTGTTTTCGGTTTTTCAGGTCGGGTTGTTTGGGTTTTGGCTGGGAAAAAGTGACCCGATAAGCAGCCGTTATAGGTATTCTCTAATTCGGATTGGGGTCGGGGTTCGGGTAAAATGGACAACCCTACCATTAGACGTGACAGTCACTTTTACACTTTCTAGTTAAACCACTCTGTGTTTAAAAAAGCGCGCTTCAAGCGCGCGTGAAGCGATGAAGCGCTGGAAAAAACGCTTTTTTGGGTCTGAAGCGTTACATTACGTGAAGCGAGCTTTAAGCGGCGAAGCGATGAAGTTGTGAAGCGACGCTCCAGCCAATCAGATCACCATTTGGGCCATTTTTTAAGCACAACAGTCTTTACAAGGTACATATCGACCTTATATCGACGATATAGCGACTTCCTATGTGAAATCCGGCGACAAATTCCGGCGACGGAGTTGCTTTCAGCCGGAAACCAGGAAGAAGGGGGAAGAAGAAGAGAGATGCTGAGGTGGCTGCGTATTGTCTTTTAGGCTTTTAGGGTTTTTATAAGTTAAGGTTTTTAAACATTTAACCCCTCTATCTTTCATTAGTTTACATTCAGTCCCTGAAACTTCTAACTTTTTACTTAAAAAGTGTAAAGATAGTTTGTCTATTTAAACATTTAACCCCCCTCTATCTTCAGGAGTTTACATTTGGTCCTTAAACTTTTTAATTTATGCATAAAAGTACAAAATTAACATTATAAAATACATATATATAATATGGACAGCTATTTTTTATACATATATATAAAATTAACATTATATATAATTATATATAATATGGAGCGCTTCGTATACGTGAAGCTCTCGCTTCGCGCTTGAAGCTTCGCTTAAAGCTTTTGGAACCAAAACGCTTCGGAGCGCTTCGCGCTTTTTTAAACCAACCACTATACATACATAGTCTTATATATCTTTAAGGTACCACATAGCAAACTTGTACTGCATATTCCGATTGATTGTTCATATTTGCAAGTAAGTGCATATCATATCAGTTTTGAATTTAGATACATATTAGGTTTAATTTTAATAATCCAAGGATATGAAATTTGTCTTCTCAGTGTGATTGATCTAGAGTTGATTTTTTTCTTTTTCTTTAAAGCATGTGAAAACATCTATCCACTTTAAAATAGAAAAATGTTGAGGATTATTGCTGCTTATTTACTTAATTCCCCGCTTATGTACCATCATTCTGACTGGACATCATTCTCTTGAAGATTTTTGTGCAATTATGGAAATCGGATCTTGTATTAAAGCTCCAAACGGAAGCGGTCCAACGTCATACGTAACTCGTGCAAGTTGCCTCAATGGACAATTCGTTCCAACCCAAAACCGCATTTCAAAGGCTTCATCTTATGTGACACTTCCTAACAAACTTTGCACATGCAAAGCAACTTTGAAGGAAACCAATAATAGCGTTGAAGCTGTTGAGAAGGTAATGGCTTGTTCTATTAGTTTATAATTTATATAGAGTTAAATGCCATTTTAGTCCCTGTAATTTATATATAAAATGACCGAATTGCCTTTCTCGTTAACAGAAATAATGGATGAAGTTAACCTAGTGGACTAAAATGGCAACGGTGAAACTTTTTTGGACCTACGGGCGAAAAATGAAACCTTTAGACTAAACTGGCAAAATGGCCTAAACCACAAGGACTAAAATGGCATTTAACTCATTTATATATTATTACGTTTATTGTCATTTTTCTTTAATGTACTATTAGTTATTTACTTTTGCTGAACTTTTTAAATGTATTTATGTTGTCACTTTTGAAGTGTTCTCATGAACCATTTAAGACTCTTCGTCTCTTCTTATAGATTATAATATCTAAAGAGTAAAATGCCACTTTCGTCCCTGAGGTTTGGCCAGTTTTGCGACTTTCGTCCAAAGGTTTGTTTTTCCGAATTTAGATCCAAAAGGTTTGAAATCTTGCCAAGTTTCATCCGTCTCGTTAACTCCATCCAATTTTCTCCGTTAAGTCAGGGTAATTTCCGTTATTTTTTGTAAGTCAAATGGCAATTCGGTCATTTTCACTTTATGTACAAGTATTCAAAAAACCGAATTGTTCTTTAAGTTAACAAAAAAGACGAAAATACCCCCCAACTTAACGGAGAAAAATGGATGGAGTTAATGACCTGGATGAAAATGGCAAGACTTCAAAACTTCTGGATCCAGATGCGGAAAAACAAACCTTTGGACGAAAAGCGCAAAACTAGCCAAACCTCAGGCACGAAAATGACATTTTACTCATATCTAAATTATTAGTTTAAATCTTCATGTACATATGTTGTTATAATGTTATATTACCTGAAAGATTCCATATGATTTCAGGTAAAAGTGCAGCCTTCTGAGACGGAGCTCTCAAGTTTAACCGCCATAAGTCCATTGGATGGGCGTTACTGGAATAAGGTCAAGGATCTATCTCGTTATTTGAGTGAATACGGTCTGATCTACTATCGGACTCTCGTTGAGGTATTTTTCTCACAAATCACCATCCACTTGTTTGTCATGTAGATTTAGTTGTTTTCGTAATTTTTGATGTGTATACGTAGGGGTGTGAATTTCTGACACGAAACTAACACGAAATTCGTGGGTTTGGGTTTAGTCTAAACGGGCCGGTTCGTGTCAACCCGGTTGGATTGGCGGGTTGACTCATTTAACTCTTTATTATTTTTTTACAACATGTTTTATATTATGCCATAATTAACTTAAAAAGAGATATTGACATAAAATTTTATAATTAAATTGTAATTATATTATATACATTTGGGTTTTTTAAAGTAAAATCTCATATTTAATATATTATTTTGCCAAAAAAAATTAAAAGATAAAAAAATTCGGGTTGAACGGGCCGTGTTCGCGTCACATGTATAATACGATTTTCGGGTTCGGGATCGTCTAAAATTTTCAAGTTCGGGTCGGGCAGTGGCGGAGCTTGACCAAAAGTTTTGAGGGGGCGTAAAGTGATGAGACCCAAAAAAAAATTTCCTATCGTTATGTTTCGGGTCGGGTATCGATTTGGGTCAGGCCAAATGATAATAGTTCCAAATAAAACTAAAAAAATTTATTTATTCAAAGAACCTGTTCTTACACATAAAAACTTGCGATAGATTAAGTTTATTGTGTGGTGGGTAATCTAAGGTTAAACAAATAAGAGTTAAAATATATTTACAAAACTACCCATCACTTATATACAAAGTGGTAAAAAACTTTACTTTAATTTATATATTGTATAAATATTTAGGATATACAAAGTGGTAACAAACTTTACTTTAATTTATATATTGTATAAATATTTAGGAAAACTAATTGGGGGAGACGATTCTATATAATTTTTAAAATTTCCGTACGAAAAATCGGAACCTATACACTTTTAACCGAAACATTGGGGTGGGCGGGTGCACCCCCGGGCACCAAGTAACCTTCGCCACTGGGGTCGGGTTGAACCCGCCAACCCACGAACACGACCCATTTAGCACCCCTAGACTGTATCCTATATTATCTCTTACAAGTTTATCGTGGGAGGTAAGTCGACAAATGGAAGTGCATCATACGTTGTGGACATGCAAGTTCAATACAGATTTGATGTTTAATAAATTTGTTTATGTGGTTTTGTTACTTTAGATCAAGTGGCTGCTAAAGCTCTCGCAAATTCCTGAAGTAGTTGAAGTTCCAAAGTTTAGCAATGAAGCTGAAGCAAAATTGCAAAGATTGATTGACGGATTTAACGAAGCTGATGCGATTCAAGTGAAGAATATCGAGAAAATAACTAATCATGATGTGAAAGCAGTGGAGTATTTTCTTAAAACAAAATGTCAAGAAGATCCGGATATAGCTAAGGTGTGTGTTATTCATGTTCTGTTTTAGAATGCATAGATTTTAATATAATCTTATTAACGGTTCGGTTTTCGGTTTTGGAAATCCGTTCGGTTTTATTTTTTTTGGTTTCGGTTTTAGCAGTGGTTCGGTTCGGTTTTTGGAACAAAATTACGTGAGATTCAAAAACAAAAAGTATAATCCAAGATTTAAGAACCTTTCTTAGATGTTTACATTTATTTAACCTTTTTAATTAATATTGTTCACATAAATATAACCTTCTAATCTATTTTTATGTTTCTCCAAAGTTTTTATTAAGAGATTTTCTTTTATTATGCTTTGAAAATCATTTAATTTTTATGTTAAAGTTTTGTTATTTCTTGTAGGCAATAGATATTTCAAAGATAAATAAATATGATAATGTATTTATTATAAATAGTTAACATTCAAGAATAAAATTTATAATTCACAAATCAATATATAACAAACATTAAACAAATGATCTTTTAGGTTCTTTGAATCGGTTTCTTTTTTGGTTTTTTTTCGGGTTTCGGTTTGGTTTTTTGTGCATTTACACTATCATGTTGATTTTTTTTATTCGGGAAATTATTGCAGGTGCTCGAGTTTTTCCATTTCGGCTGTACATCTGAAGACATAAACAATCTTGCTCATGGGCTAATGCTTAAAGAAGCAGTTAATTACGTTATTCTTCCTATCATGGATGATTTAGTTAATGCTATATATTCTATGGCCGAGGCTAATGCTCACGTTCCTATGCTCTCTCGGACACATGGACAGGTAAATCTTCTTATTTTAACTATGAACTGGTCTTAAGCCCCCCGCGTTGCGGGGCAAGGAGCGTAAAACCATGCTACCAGCATTGCGGGGAAGGGGCGTAAAACCGTAATAACCAAACGACCACCAAAACCAAGAAAAAACGTAAAACAAAAATACGAATTTCTAGCACCAAGTGACTCACGTGACGTAAAACGTAGACGAAATCGATTTTATACCGACACGTATTAGAAAGTCGAGGGAGTCAAAGTGGTATTGTATAAAGTTTTTAGAAAATGGGGGAGGGGGGCAAAGGTGACAACTTTGAAAGTTGAGGGGACAGAAAAAAAACCTTTTACTAAAAGGCAAAAGGGAAAAAGGAAAAAAACCCGAGGGACCAAATGTGACAACCAAAAAGTTGTGATGAAAGTGTGAAAACCAAAAGGTTGTGGTGAAAGTAAGTTTTCTGTAGTACAAAGGAGTAAAAAGCAACTTCTATTGATGTTCAGGGCTATATGATAACTTTATCAATGTTTAGGGGTAGAAAAGTAAATTCTTAAAGAAAAAAGGAAAAAGTAGAATGATTAAAGTATAGGAGCACAAATGAAAAGTTTACACTAAAAGACAAAATAGTTACTATTCCTCGTTATGTATTAAATTAATATATACATATAATAATTATAACTATAATCTTTTTAATCGTATGGCATTAATAATTTAAACGAGTAACTAATTTTCTAAGTCTGTTATATGTAGCCAGCCTCACCTACAACCTTGGGAAAAGAAATGATAATATTTGCCGAGAGGTTAAGCAGAGAAAGGCGAGATATTTCACAAGTAGAGATATTTGGGAAATTTGCCGGCGCAGTTGGTAACTATAACGCACACGTTGCGGCATATCCTGATGTAATTTGGCCACATGTCGCAGAACAGTTCGTAAACTCTCTCGGATTAAGCTTCAATCCACACGTAACCCAGGCATGTTCTCTTTATTTCAATTTTATTTTTGGATTGTCATATTAAAACTAGGGGCGCAAACGAGCCAAGCCGAGCCGGAGCTCGACCAGGCTTGAGCTCGATTAAATTATTAGAGCTCGAGCTCGCTCGGCTCGTTGATAGTTTCTCAAGCTTGAGCTCGGCTGGGGATCGGCTGGTTTATCCATCTACTAAATATATATTAAATAAAAATAATATAAATAATAGACTCGTTTAGGCTCGCGAGCTCGATAAGTGAAGCTCGGGCTGGGCTCCTTTACTGAACAAGCTTATTTTTAGGTTCGGGCTCGGCCCATAAACAAGTATAAATAAGCTCGGCTCGGCTTGTTTACTATACAACTTTAAATAAGTGGCAAGTGTTATTAAATACTAATAAAAACTAATATTACACTAAGGCTCGATAAGGCTCAACGAGCCTGACGAACTTAACATGCCAGTCGGGCTCGATAAATAAACGAGCTTTATTTTAGGCTCAAGCTTGGCTCAGGGTGGATAAGGCTCGACTCGTTTCGAGCTTTTCTCGAGCCGATTTCGAGCAGCTGTGAACCGCTCGGCTCGTTTGCACCCCTAATTAAAACATCTATATTTGATGTATCAGCTGACATGATCTGGAACCATATTTGTGATGCAGATTGAGTCTCATGACTACATGGCTAAACTTTTTCATTCATTCATCCGGTTTAATAACATCTTACTTGATTTCGATAGAGACATATGGGGCTATATCTCTGTCGGCTACTTCAAGCAGGTGCACGTTTAACGAGATTTTAAGAAGTAAGCAATCGTTAATAACTATTTGATTCTGACGTTGTAAAAGCTTGTGTTGTGTAGGTAACTAAGGCCGGTGAAATTGGATCATCAACAATGCCTCACAAAGTCAACCCCATTGACTTTGAAAACAGTGAAGGCAATCTCGGGATAGCTAATGCGGTTTTCGATCATTTAAGCATGAAGTTGCCTATTTCACGTTGGCAGGTATGTCGTTAGATTATAAATGTATGAATCTAAAGGTTATGATTTTACAATGCAGTTATTTACTTGGTGTAATTACTGTTATGACTGTAGCGTGACTTGACTGATTCTACGGTTTTGAGAAACATTGGTGTCGGCTTGGGATATTCACTTCTGGCTTACAAGAGTGCACTTGTAGGAATTGGGAAGCTTCAGGTACATACACACACACAGACACATATATACACACACGCATACATACACACATACATATATTGTTATAATACCAATCTTGGGTGCCTTATGAATAGTAATTTTAAAAATTTTTTTTAGTAACCAATTTTCTTTTACATTCCTGATCTTTGATAACTTTAACATTTGGCCCCAACTTTAATATTTTTTTTTCATTTTCCTGTAATCAATTTACATTATAACCCCTGCCCTGAAGTTTAATGAAGTTATCATTCTGAGTTTTTAACGAATCTTCTGTTACGTGACGTTTTTTATGGGTTTCGTTTTTTTTATATCAATGCTTCGCTTGAGTTATTTCTATCTACGTTCGACATGAATTTTCGTAATGTTGTTTCTAAACCGACCGATTGTTTAAATGTTTATAAACCGCTTGGCGCTCATCTCTAAATACACATTGCAACATGTTTTTTTTGTGAATTTTCATAACGTTGTTTTTAAACCAACTGGTTATTTTAAATCGTTCGGTTTTTTAAACCTCATGCTCTAGATGCACCATTGCGACGTTTTTTTTTACTGCGTTTAAACCGACTCACTGTAATGCACGGGCTTTGTGTTTATCTTTATATACGTTTTGGTGTAAATTCTGTTGAAATAACTTTTCTCTGACTTTAGAAGAAAAGGGTCTTGATTAATGATTAGATTCGTTTAACAGCTTTATGCTTGTTTGAACTTTGTGTGTTAGGTCAATGAAGTTGCATTAAACAAAGACCTGGACAACTCATGGGAGGTTCTTGCCGAACCAATTCAGACAGTATGTATCTTTATTTCATTTTTCGTTTTTATAAATGTTTTGCACTAATGATGAAACAGAATAACCGCATAGATGGCAGAGATGTAATTTTGGATTTTGTGTATGAAGGTGATGAGAAGATACGGCGTTGAGGAGCCTTACGAGAAATTGAAGGAACTTACTAGGGGAAAAGCAGTTAACAAAGAGAGTATTACCGAATTCATTAACCGGTTAGAAATACCAGTCGAAGCTAAAAACGAGCTTCTAAAGTTAACCCCCCACAACTATGTTGGTGTTGCAGCGCAGTTGGTGAAGGATGCGTGTATCAAACGTCATGAGTAGGCTTACACTTGCAGATTATGCATCTTTTTGCTGCAAACGAGTCGCAGTTGTGAACAATTGTCAAGGCATTTGCTTTGTGGATCTGGAAGTTTTGAAAAAATAAACCTTTTTACATGCATGAGCTGAGGCTATGGTAATGGATGCTGGTAAACTGCAATAATTCTGAAGAAAAAGTAATTGTTTATGTTGGTTGCAAATTATCAAGCTTATAGTGTTTAGTTTCACTATATTTTGGGATTTTTTACAAATTTTGAGAAAAAAATAGAAACTAATTTTGCAATAAAAAGCGCGACATCAATTAGTTGACACAAAGGGTTGTCATAAAGTTCTCCAGTACACTAAGAGCATCCGCAATAGGATGTATTTTTGATGTTTTTTAGGTTGTCCGTTGGCACCGAGGTCCACATAGGCTTGCTGGGCACTAAATAGTGTGCCGGGGTGTCATTCACAGGCGCCAAGGGCACAAGTGCGACTCCATTATCGGGCGTTAGGCATTGTCCAACTAATCACATGGTTTTTCATTTTTCTTATTAGTTTTCTAATTATTGTTTTAGTTATTCCACCACACCTGGTTATTTAGTGTTTAGTTATTGCTCAAATTCCTATGTGAGGGTGATGTGTTAGAGAGAGAGGAAAGAGGGGTGAGATGGAGAGAAGGAAAAAGTTCAATAAAAATGAGAAAAAATAGCATGTGAGTGGTGATTGAGAAGAGAAGGGAGAGAGTGTGGTCTATTTTTAGAGGAGGGAACTTTTTTTAAAACGAAGTCAAAGCAATCATACCTCGGTAAGAGCATTCATATCCATTTCATTATATTTTCATCATAAATTACACTAAAAAACACTACATTTTCTCTCCTCTTTTCAATTAAATAATATTTTTATACCTTTATCATTACCTTTTCTCTCTTCTCCACTCACAACCACTTTCAAAATATATTAAAAAATTATAAGAGGTGAACAGTGTCGCCCAAAATATACAGATAAACAAACAATAACATTTTCTCTCTCCTCCACTCACAACCACTTTTTATACTCTTTATATTATAAAAACTCCACACACAAACTTTGATGGAATGGATGTGAATGCTCTAATCCCCAAATAAGTCAAAAGGAATTTCTTCCTTGTTACACCCCAAAACCTCCGCCATGGAAATTGTCTCCATATGATTTACCCCAATCCTGTTTTATACTCACTTTTAAAGATATGATCCATAAGTTTAAAACTGATATGCAAGCAACTAAAGTTTGTGTCTTTCGAACTTATTTCTTTGGGAAGACCCATCAAACTTTATTATTAATTTTTTTTCTAAATTGTATTTGTAGGTTATTATAAGGGCATGTCTATTCACACACCCATGTTGTCTATTCACACACCCCCAGTGTCGAGCTGTGGTCAGAGTGCGGCGTTTTGGTCCGGTTAACCAGACAAACACTGACGGGTGTCTGACGGGTTTGTTGACCGGACCAAAACGCCGAGCTTTGGCCGCGTTCTGGTCCTGTCAACCAGACAAAAGACTGACACCCGGTCAGTCTTTTGGCTGGTTGACAGGACCAGAACGCGGCCAAAGCTCGGCGTTTTGGTCAGGTCAACAGACCCGTCAGACACCCGTCAGTCTTTTGTCTGGTTGACCGGACCAAAACGTCGCGCTCTGGCCACAGCTCGACACTGGGGGGTGTATGAATAGACAAAATGGTAGGTGGGGGTGTGTGAATAGCAAGACCCTATTATAATGATCTTATAATACCTATTCCTTATTTAATGCATAAACAAGTACGAAATCCAAGTTTATACACAACCAAAGCAAGAACACGATCAATAATACAAGAATATCACTTCAAAAGTTCATTGTATTGATTTCAGCTGAGTAACAATACATGAATACACAACATACGCTCCAACTCTATGAAAGTATGCTCTCTAAGCAAAACAGATGACACTGCTGGTATTTATACTGCATACCAGCAGGTCTTACATTGACACTAACTACAATAAACAAATCGACAGTCATCATATGGATCGATAGTGTCACCATCGATGGCATTTACCAATCGACAGTCAATGTAAATTAACCACACTATCGATAGACATGTACTATCGTTATACTATTGATTCACTCATCACATCGACAATCACTGTCGATGGATGTTCACCATGTTTATCACAGAATGTTGTTCAAGTGATGATAGGAGGATATCATCACTTGATCAACTTACATAATGTTAAGCTTAAACAAAAACAAGTGTTTATAGATTGAATTATATATAAAACAAAAACAAATACAAGGTACAGACATAAAGTGTATCAACAGTATTTATGTAATCTTTTGAATTTATAATCTTATAAAAAGGGAAATTAGCCTGTAATAATTCCTAGTAGACGTCATTGGCCATTGACAGTCTCACTTTTGAATATTCCCCCTGCCAGTCCAACCTTTCACCTATTTTTCCTCCATCGGTCCACGTTAAAAAAACTTAACCGAATTACAAACAAATATTTTAGGGATTTTTATCAGAATGACAATACGAGTCGATTGATGTAAAACTTACCTCGAAACGGTGCTCCAAACGACTTGATTTTTGTTCATTGGAAGTTTAAACACCCGAATTGAAGCACCGTTTTCGTCGTTTGAAGCACTGTTTCGAGGTAACTTTTACATCAATCAACTCGTATCGTTATTCTGATTAAAAGCCCTAACACGTCTGTTTGTAATTCAAAAAAAAAAAAAAAACTTAACTCTGTTAAGTTTTTTTTTAACGCGGGACTGGTGGAGGAATAATAAGTGAAAGGTTGGACTGGCAGGAGGAATATTCAAAAGTGGGATTGTTAATGGCCAATAACGTCTACTATGAATTATTACATGTCAGTTTCCCTATAAAAATTATCGAAATTTTTTTTACGAAACATTTTAAATTAATCAAAGGGCAAATTACATAAGGATAGCAGGTAGACGGGCAACAAACTGCGCCGCCATCCCCTTCTGAATAGAAAACCCTAATCTACTAAAAACAAAGCCTCGCCCCTGAGGGGTCGAAAAGTTACTGTGGACCACACGCTGAACTCTAGCCAAGAATCGAACCGCCTCCGGCGCCAAGGAGCCGAACGTGTCAAACGCCATAGGGACAAAGACATGCTGATTATCCTCACAAGCTTTCGTGTGCTTTTCCACCTTCTTTGACTCTGCTTTTAGTACCGCTTGCCCCGCCACAAACCCATTTTCCCGAAACCCGGCTAAGGGGGATACACCTGTGAGATCGACACAAGGTTTCCACTTTTGAAATATAATCTTCCCACTTTTAATTCTTATAGAAAAAAGGTTATTACATTATAAAAAAATGTAGGCTTCCACTTTGATTTCTTTTAGAAAAAAGATTATTACGTTTAAAAAAAAGGCCTTTTGATTTCTTTTAGAAAAAAAAGGTTATTACGTTTTTTTAAAAAAAGTAGGCTTTTTCTACCGATTCTCAAATATATTCTTTAAATATTTTGATATTATCCCAAAAATGAAGTTTAGCTGCCAAAGTCATGCATATCATGTTGATATAATTTTAAAAACTAAATTATTAGGTCAGTTTCTTGCAAAATCGCAAACTTATTTATATTAAATTAGCTCATCATTCTTCAAAAATCGTTAATTATGTGTAGAGAATTCATTTAATATAAAACGAATAAATTATAACTTTTCTTTGGGGTTTAGACACGATACATTGATATGAAATCAAAAGGTTTTTTTCTGATGGACTTTACAAGAATCAGTAGTTCATCTTTATACATAGACTTTAAAAAAAATATGATTTCCTGATATCTAAATTTTAGGTTTGTAAAAATTAGGGTAGAATTTGAGAACATGTAGAAAAAACGTTTAAAAAAATGAGATCTTTATAGGGGTAAAATTTGACAACTTTTAAAATATATTTTTAAGGAGGTGGGTAAAAATTAACTTTTTAAAATATGTAATTAATGTTGACATTAAATTTTAGGGTGCATGAATCCACAATCCCCATATGATAAAGATATAAATTGTTATGATACATATAGTATGAACACAATCCCCTCAATATGATAAAGATATAAATTGTTATGATACATATAGTATGAATTTTCCAAACCAATAAATGTGTGACTTTATTTTGTTGCTATAAATTGGTTACACATCCACACAAACATCCCACAAACCAAAAGGCATAATCTCTAGTAGTGAACCATGGCTAAGGGAAGAGGCAATGCAGTGATGGCAATGGTGGTTCTTTGTCTAGTAGTAGTATGCGAGGTAGCTCAGGCGGCTACTTATGTTGTCGGCGATGACAATGGCTGGACGTTTAACGTCGATGGCTGGGAAAAAGGCAAGAATTTCTACGCAGGCGACATCCTTGGTATCCTCTCAACATCTTATCTATCACCACTTTAGATACATAATAATATGTGTTGATATTAATAAAGAAATGCGTATTTAATTACTTGAATTGTTATTATATGATTGTAACAGTGTTTAAGTACGCAAAAGGATCACATAATGTGGTGGCTGTGGACGAGGGAGGCTATTATGGATGCGACGTATCCCCATATGATGCAAAGGTGTACACAAGTGGAAATGACCAAATTACCCTTGTGAAGGGTTCTAACAGCTTCATTTGCAGTTTCTCTGATCACTGTAATAGTGGCATGAGGCTTTTAATCTCTGCATCTTAAACAACATGATAATAGTATTTGACTTTGAGTTATGGAATAATGTGTTTCTTGCCTATTTATTGTGTGTCTTGTTATAAATGTATTATTATCAATTGTTTACTCTAAGACCTTACACAATGCAATGCCTATGAAGCCTATGTGGTAGTCACATACAGGAAGGTCAAAGACCACATGTTTGGTAGGTTTTAAGGTGGTTTTTAGACCATCCAAACTACAAACCGTCATTTCAACGTCATACCAGATTCCAAACTTTTTTAAAAGCATCCATTTTTTACATTAACAAACATCCTCGAACCACCACTAAAAAAATATAAAACTGTGTGTGTGGTGTGTGTTCATATATATATGTTTGTCAAATGGAAGGCCCACCCCATTGTCCGAACCTTCGTCTGGATTTCCGGACCTCACTTCCGAGCGACACCTACAAACTTGTGTAGGGAGGGTTATACAATCAAAATACTATGAATATCCAGGCTGAATCAATGGTAAGCGAACCAAAAATAAAAGGCTGAATCAACATAATGTATATAGATATTTATATTCACAAATTTAATTAGAAAATCAAAACTGATAACTACACTTAGCCTTATTAAAGTAAAACGAGTTTGCACTCTCGCATAGGGGTGTTCATCGAATCGAATATCGAATTTTCGAATTATTCGAATAATTTTAATTTTTCCTTGAATTCGAATTCGATTCGTATTCGATTAAAACCTACCCAATTCGATTCGAATTCGTATTCGAATAAAAACCCCAATTCGTATTCGATTAAAAATTCGAATTCGAATCGAATTCGAATAAATTCGTTTTGATTAAGTTTCTTTTAAAACATATAAAAAGCTATTAAAATGAAACATAAATTTTAAAGCAGCCATAAAACACGATATCACATTAAAAATTTCCAAATAAAGTATCATAAGTCTAACATTCAAAACGAGAATTCGGGAATAACCACTACAAGTTAATATTTTTAGGGTTAGAAATCTATTGATAGATTTGCTACTTAGGTTTTAGTTATGGGTCATGTAATGGGTAATTTTAATACTTGGAATAAATTTTGAAAATAATTTATAGTATAGCCCAATAAAAGTTATATATATATATATATATATATTATATAAAAATAATAAATAAAATGTATAATTTTTATTCGAATTTCGAATCGAATCGAATTTGAAATTACAAATTCGTATTCGATTTACTTGACTCGAATTGAATCGAATTCGAATTCTTATAATGGAAACGAATTCTTGATAATCGAATCGAATTTAATCGAATTTCGAATTTTTCGAATTCGAAACGAATTCTGAACACCCCTACTCTCGCATCTCGTAACTCGTTTGATATAAAATAAGATTAAACTTGGTCGACAAGTTAATACAATACGACCAAAATCCATTGATAATAGTAAAATTACCAACACTTTCTCTCTCAACATAAATTATTCAGTAATTTCTTTCGAGTCTTTTCTCAAACCAGATACTAACTACATGAAATGAATCCACATAGTATGGAAATTTCAAAAAATCTTTGGGAAAAACTTTGTTGTTCAAATCTGAAATTAGTGAACACATAGTGACATAGCTGATTACACACAACAATATGGTTAATTTCAATAATTGTTTACATTTAAACATCAAGGGGTGGTGGCGCAGTTGGCTAGCGCGTAGGTCTCATAGCAATCTGAGTTATCCTGAGGTCGAGAGTTTGAGCCTCTCTCACCCCATAATATTTTTCATTATATTTTAACTTCTACAAAGTGTTTCATAGTTGCATAACGATGAATAATAATCAAACATAAGTATTCTAGTCGCATAATAATGATGACAAATAAAATTCTAATTCAATACTAAACCTTTTGGATCAAAGTTTCTACTATTTTGACAATCAAAATAGGTTATGAAAATAATTAAAGTCAAATGCAAACTGATTCTGAACAGATTAAGGATTCAAGTCTGATGGGTCGGGTATAATCCAAGAGGTGATACTCTACTCGTTTACTCGTTGGATTTGCGGGTATGCACGTTTATGGTCTTATGTGATTAAAATTTACGCGTTTGGATGTCATTACTAGGAACATGATCTTCAACTTGTTGGATATTTTAGTGTAATCAGGGTAACTTGGTGATCAAAGTGAATTCACATCAAGCAAGTTAGGAGGCGCGAGAGTGCACGTTTGTTTGAGTTGTTATAATTTGAAGTGTTCGGGCTAGCCCCTTATCAATGCGGGAATTCACTCACCAAATCGCATGCTAGTTCTCGTTCTCAACTGTGAGTTGTATCCAATTGGATTTTTCGGGAAAACCACGGAAATAATTCGATCTAAAAGTGATTACATGCCTCTCAGATCATCTGTTGCAACTTACAAACCTATTTTCCCTCAACAAACTCGCATCAAAAACCGATTTTTAATATCAAATATTCAACTGTATTTTTTCTGATAATTATAAGTTTTTAACAACTTTAATATACCATTTATTATATTTTTAATAGTTATTTAATATATTCGGCTTTGATGCAAATAAACATGATCAGCAACTTGGCTAATATCGTCAAATGCCATACTCATTTCAAACCCGTAGAATTTTAAAACTAATCCCATATCTAAGTATCCATCTATATATATATTGTCCTAAACTAGTAGAAACAACCTCGCGTTGCGACGGGTCAAATAAAACATAATAGAATTAAACATTCGCAAAATGCACCAACGATGTTGTTTTGGTCCGTTACAATTTGTTAAGCGCATTAGGGTACGTGATGAACCGATACTAAATTAGTTGTTGATATTCTAATTTAATTTTTTATAGAAGTCGACTTAAATATTTGTATATACTTAATCGACTTAAGGGGGGGGGGGGGGGGGGGGGGGTGCTCAATCCCCTCTCGTTGAGTATTGGCCCCTACCCGCAGGCCAAACACCGTTGCCAATCAAGCAAGTAAGGCCCTACAGGTAGGGGTTGATCTTGTGGTTGTCGTTGATGGTGGTGTTGTTAATGGAGGATTTTTTAGGATAATTTTTTGTGCTTTCTGGATAAAATATTTGTAGGTTGTTGCAGTGGTTTTTTTTTTACTTAAATCTTTTATTTATAGTTTATGTTTTCTGTTATGTCATATTTATGTTTTTATTTTTTAAATAGTCTTTATATATTTTAAATGTTTTTTATTTTTATAAAACAAAAACTTAATTTATTTTTAAAAGCTTAAACTCTAATCCGTCTCGTCATTTGAATCGTTTTTGGGTGATTAAAAATGTATTAATTTTTATTTTTAGGAACGTACTATTCATTTATATGTTTAATTATTTATGTGTTAATTAATTTGTCAATAAAAAAAGAAAAAAGAAAAAAAAAAGAAGAGGGTAAGAAGGTCTAAGTGGTTTACAGACAATCCCAACTTTGAACGTACTTTTTTCAACGATGTAAGTTAATACAGACAGCCCCAACTAACTAATAAAATAAGATTAAACTTGGTCGACAAGTTAATGCAATACCACCAAAATCAATTGATAACACTAAAATTACCAACACTTTCTCTCTCAACGTGAATTATGATCAGTAATTTCTTTCGAGTCTTTTCTCAAACCAGATACTAACTACATGAAATGAATCCACATAGTATGGAAATTTCAAAAAATCTTTGGGAAAAACTTTGTTGTTCAAATCTGAAATTAGTGAACACATAGTGACATAGCTGATTACACACAACAATATGGTTAATTTCAATAATTGTTTACATTTAAACATCAAGGGGTGGTGGCGCAGTTGGCTAGCGCGTAGGTCTCATAGCAATCTGAGTTATCCTGAGGTCGAGAGTTTGAGCCTCTCTCACCCCATAATATTTTTTATTTTTTTCCACCAAGTGTTTCATAGTTGCATAATGATGATAAATAATCAAGCTCCTGAAGTTAACCCCCCACAACTATGCAGGTTTTGCAGCCCATTTCGTGAAGGATGCGTATATCAGACATACATCATGAATTGGTCTTCGATCTAAGCTCCAACTTTATGCGGTTTGTAGGTTATAAAGTGGTACATGAGACGATGATTCTAGTACCGAATCCCCCCACCCCACCTCTTGGCATACATGTAGAGATGCTAATGATTTTTAGCTGCAAATGAGTCATAACTGTGAATCGTTGTCGAAGCATGCGCTTTGTGGATCTGGAAGTTTTATACTAAACTGTCATGTTTACCATTGATTAGGCTAGAATGAAAACAAAATTTTTTCTTGGGAAAAAGAGAAAGAACAAAGAAAATAATCTGTTAAGAACTGCGATATCGACTTCTAATGTGTAGGGAAAGAAAATGGTTAAATTCCAAGAGGTAAAATACCCCAATGGCTGATAACTCAATAAGTGTATACATGTAGAGTTGTGTATAAATATGATTCTCAAGCAGTCAGTTTTACATATCAAGATGTTTTTATGATGTTTTGTTAAGTTTAAGTTCGTGAACTCACTATAGGCTTGTGCAATACTATGAGATGTATCTCGGTAGATCATTAAAGGGAAATCCTAGAAGAAGAAGAAGAAGAAGAAGAAATATGTTAAAGATTGTTTTATTCCAAGTCTTTTTTACCCGTTGCAAGTGTCACCACTAGAAAACTGGGTTTTAGCAACCGCATTTTCGGTTGCAAAATAGTCGTAATTGCCCTATTGCTACCAAGTTGCGACCGCGTCAATGTTTTTGCGACTAGATTTTGGGACCATAAAAACAGTCGCAAATGTTGCAACCGCTTCTAGTTTTGGTTTCGTTGGGTCTTGTTGCGACCGAATAGATTTGGGATAGTCTTTAGTTTTGAGACTATTTTGATTTAGGTCGCAAACTGGTCGCTAATTTTGCGACCGCCTTACGTGGGTCACAAATTTTGGTCGCAAGTTATGTCGCAATTGGTCACGTTAACCCCATGGGGGTTGTGACAAAATACATGGCTTTCAATTTAGCAATAGGTTAATTTTTTTGTTTTTGAACGGTAAATTTGGATCACTGACGGACCACTGGAGTATCATCGTGCCATCAGCGGAACCACCCGATCATATCCATCTCCACTAGGCATAATGCCTATTACCTATACACCAATTCAGGAGGAAACCCAATAAATATGGAAAAAAAAAAAACCCTTGTGGGAATCAAACCCAGAACCTATTGGTCCCAAAGTCTTATACCACCTCAGAATGCCACTAAGCTATAAAGCCATGGACAGCAATAGGTTAATTAATCTCTTGACATGACTATAGAGGTATAACACGCACATAAAAAAGGGAGAAAAACTGACTTGTTGAGTACTTGAGTAGTTCCATGTGTTATAGTGAAGATGCAATATAGTATAGTTTTTGGATGGCACTACGAAACAAGTGCTTGCTTTTTTAAAGTTATTGGCATTAAAACATAAAAAATAATGGTGCCAGTTACTATCAAGTATGACACCACTGTTAGAGATAAAGATGCCATAATGAATGGCATTCTATGTGTTGTGACTTGTGAACGTACAAAATACTCATGGAAACAAGACCATGACTTGAAGAGATGTAGTCAAATTAAAGATCATTGCAATGGGTCCATCCTTCAGTTCAATCCCCATCAGGACAATGGTATATAAGAAACCTCAAGAATCTCAAATCCCATAAATAAATGTGTCAAAAAACAAGAAGCATAAGAGTTACTCATGGCATACATACCTTTGTTCTTCCATGCAGTAATATTGTTGTTATGCCCAGCAACACTTGCCGAAAATCAAACCGATCACCTTGCACTCCTAGCCATCAAGTCAAGCATCACTGATGACCCACAACATGTTCTTGACTCATGGAACACCTCCCTTCATTTCTGCCAATGGCAAGGTGTTACATGTGGTCGTCGGCATCCTAGAGTCACCAAACTGGACCTTGGATCTCGAGGCCTCGTTGGTTCTTTGTCTCCACAGATTGGGAACTTGAGTTTTCTCAGAGTATTAAGACTAGAGAACAACATCTTCAAAGGTGTAATCCCACCTCAAGTCGGCAATTTATTCAGGTTGCGTAAGCTAATTCTCATCGACAATTCTTTTGAAGGTGAAGTCCCAGCAAGTCTATCAAACTGCACTAGACTTAACATTCTTGGGTTGGCTCGCAATAAACTATCTGGCATGCTCCCACAACAGCTTAGTTCCCTAGTCAACCTCATGATCATAACCATCCATAATAACGGTTTCATAGGAGGAATACCATCTTTCTTGGCAAATCTCACTTCTCTTGAATCTATATCGGCCGCCTACAATCATCTTGGTGGAAGCATTCCACATGCTTTAGGTCAGCTACACAAATTGAAACAAATTGGATTTGATAATTGTGCTCTCTACGGTATGATTCCTTCATCCTTGTACAACTTAACATCTTTAACAGTTCTTAGTCTCACTGGAAATCAAATCGGTGGATATCTACCAAAAGATACAGGCTTGCAGGCTGCAGCTACCAAATCTTGTGACTTTCCAGATAGCGGGTAACAAGTTTAAAGGAACCATTCCATCCTCATTTTCTAACTGTTCAAACATGGAAGAGCTCAACTTGGGGGAAAATGCTTTCACCGGGCAAGTTAACATAAACTTCAGACATATGCCAAATCTTTGGTTACTTGGCCTATTTACAAACAGTTTAGGGAGTTCGCAGCCTGATGAGATGAACTTCATTGATTCTATGACCAATTGTAGCAAGCTAGAAATGTTACTCGTTCATCAGAACCGATTAAAAGGAGTTCTTCCTAGTTCTGTAGGCAATCTCTCCTCTCAACTCACAGTTCTATCTTTTGCTGGAAACTTCATATATGGGAGCTTGCCTTCTGGAATTGGGAACCTTGTGAAGTTAGAGAGATTATCTTTGCTACTTAATCAGTTCATAGGCGTAATTCCAAGTGAACTTGGTAATCTACGAAACCTAAAACTTTTATTACTATCTAACAATAAATTCACTGGGAACATTCCAGATTTTATAGGAAACATGTCGCTCTTAGACAAGTTAAATTTGAGAGATAATAGATTAGAAGGACAAATACCTCCAAATCTTGGCAAATGCAAGAGTTTGACATATTTAGATCTTTCTAAAAACAATCTTACCGGCGCAATACCAGTAGAGCTTTTCCGACTATCAGCCCTGTCAAGCGGTCTAGATCTCTCTCAAAACCATTTGGTTGGACCAATTCCCCAAGAGATAGGAAAACTTGAAAGCTTAACGGAACTTGATCTGTCACGGAATGATCTCGTGGGAACAATCCCAGATGCCATTGGAAGCTGCACAAGCCTTGAGTACCTATATCTTGATGCCAATTCCTTTCAGGGTCCAATACCTTCCACTATGAGTGCTTTAAGAGGTATCAGTATCCTATATCTTTCTATTAACAACTTCTCTGAGCAAATTCCAAGATTCTTGGAGCAACTAAACTTGTCTTCATTGAATTTATCATTCAACAACTTTTATGGGGAGGTGCCTATGCAAGGTATTTTCAAGAATGCTAGTGCAATTGAACTTGAAGGTAACAGTAGGTTATGTGGAGGCATACCTGAACTTGGGCTGCCTAAGTGTGTTATGTCCGCAAGATCAAAAAACGGTTCACATAAGTCGCGTGTTATTCTTGTTGTCATCTCGCTTTGCTCGTTTCTTGTTGTAGCAATGGTAATCTCTTACTTATTTTGTTCAAAAAGAAGAAAGCGAGCACAGCCAACAGGAGCTCCACTCATGCAGCCGTTTTTAATGATTTCTTATGGAAGCATACTCAAAGCCACCAACGGATTATCCCAGCAAAACATAATTGGGACGGGCACATTCAGTGTTGTTTACAAGGGTATCCTTGAACCAGATGGTGGAATGGTTGCCATCAAGGTTCTCAAGCTTGGAACCCAAGGAGCCTCGAGAAGTTTCATGGCGGAGTGTGAAGCTTTGAGAAACATAAGGCATCGTAATCTTGCAAAAATCATTACTTCTTGCTCATCTATTGATTTTCAAGGAAATGATTTCAAAGCTCTCATTTACGAGTACATGCCAAATGGGAGTCTTGAAAGGTGGCTACATCCAAGTTTAGAACAAGAGATCGAGATCGAAGAAGCTCCACAGAGATTAAGCCTTCGCCAAAGAGTGGCAATCGCAACAGACGTGGCTCATGCCATTCACTACCTTCACCAAGACTCTAAAGTACCAATAATTCACTGTGATTTGAAGCCAAGCAACATTTTACTTGACAATGACATGGTTGCTCACGTTAGTGATTTCGGGTTGGCTAAGCTTCTTCCACTGAAACCTGCCGAAAGCAGCTCGATTGGAATAAGAGGAACTATTGGGTATGCAGCCCCAGGTAACCATTTACTACAACTTGCTAGAAATTAACTAGTGAATATATATATCTCATAGCATTATAGCTATTTGTTGGGTCTGTGGAGGGTGTGATGACTACTTATTTATTAGTGAAGTGAACCCATATCTGATTTATCAAAACTTGCTGACTACATACAACGGATTTGTAGAGTATGGTCTTGGAAGTGAGATGACAAAAGAAGGGGACATATACAGTTTTGGGATTTTGTTGTTAGAGATGATGACAGGAAAGAGACCCACAGACCAGATGTTTCAAGAAGGATTGAATCTTCATGGCTATGTTAAGATGGTGATGCCTGATCATTTCATGGCAGTCATTGAACCGGCACTATTGCACGCGCTAGAGGAAGAGATGGACGCTGCAAATACCAACCGTGGTTACAGTGAAGACGAAGACGAAAAGCGGAAGAGATTGGGGGATGGCATGATTTCATTAGTAAGAATCGGGTTAACATGCTCCATGGAATCTCCAAGAAATAGAATTGATACAAGCAAGATCATTCATGAGTTGCATAGCATCAATGGCGTTCTAAACCGAGTTTTACCTTGATGATCTGAAATTTTCATTCTAAACTGAGTTTTACCTTGTTACAAAGGTTTTTTTTTTATAACAATAAGAACATTGGAGTTGTTTGTATTTTTGAAGTTAATAAAGGACATGTACTTCCTTTAGGGATTGGGGTTGTGTAAGCATCCAACCACACTACATTAGAAATTACAATACCTAACATGATCCAAAACATGACACAAAGTTGACAAAAAAATTATTAAGATTTTTTTATTGTTATGTTTAACCCATATAAAATCAAATATATGTATGACAACCACTTAACTAGTGGAAGTATTTACTTTTATGGTCATACTTGACAATCTACTCCATATAAATGTATTTTCTTACCCCATATTTGTGTTTGAAAAAAAATATTAAGAAATGTAACTTAAAATATCAAATTTATTAGTGTGTGGTCTCTCAGCGTAAATCATTCAGTGTATTCGAGTTTTTTCCCAAACCGAATACCAACTACATTAGATGAATCCACAAAGTATGGAAATTTCAAAATTTTAAAAAATCTTTGGGAAAAAATCTTCTTGTTAAAAGAAGAAAATGGTGAGCACACAACTGATTACATACAACAATTGGGTTAAGTGAAATAATTGTTGACATTGCAACATCAAGGGGTGGTGGCGCAGTTGGCTAGCGCGTAGGTCTCATAGCAATCTGAGTTATCCTGAGGTCGAGAGTTCGAGCCTCTCTCACCCCATAATATTTTTTATTTTATTTTTCTTTTCACCAAGTGTTTCATAGTTGCATAATGATGATATCAGATAAGATTATAAACCCATAAAGTTTAACAAAGTCATAGTTACTACATTAACCACAAACTAGGCAATAGCAACAGTAGTATGAGCTGTGACGGTGGGGAAATTTTAAGGTGAAGAGGGCTGTCTTGCTTGAGTTTTATGAGTATCTGCCTCATCCTCGATCGGTTTTCCAGGCTTGGGACATTGAAGCAAAAAAAGAGACGGTTTCTTGTCCTGGTCCTTTTTGGCCCCTCGGGTCTCAATCACCGCCACTTCTTTGGGAATGAGGTCTGCAATCGCCTTCCAGTAGTTCTTGTCAGCCTCTGCGTGGAACTTGTGCCGCCCCGCTAAATATATCACAATTGTAGTGTGTTAAATAAATGTCACTTCTGCTTGTAAGTTGAACTTGTCCCGCCCCGCCAAACTGTATATTTGCATTACATGTCACAATAGTGATGATGGTGGCGGAGTCAATGTGGTGGTGCATAAAGATGGGGCAATGAGTGAGTTAGTTTTTGAACATATCTTGCTTTATTTAACTAAACTAAACCGAGTTTGAACAAACATCCACCTATTCAGCATATATGGTACCTAATCAGTCTGTGGTGCAAATGCCAAGACAACTGCCTGTTAGGGGTATCGGATCAGAGTAGGCTCGAGCGGAAGCGGAACAAACACACACACACACTAGCAGAAAATAAAGAACACAAGAATTTACGTGGTTCGGTCAAGGTGACCTACGTCCACGGGTTGCAACTAGGGTTTTACTTTTATTAGATGCTCACAACTGTTTTCAGAATGATACAGACTACAATTACATCATAGGTATTTATAGAACAAGATTAGGGTTTCCTACTTGGTTAACAAGTTAACTAAGTGGGCCTAATAACTAGGGCCGACTAACCCTAATTAGGGACGGCTACCCTAAAGCCTACGAACCCAACAATCTCCCACTCGAAGGCTTTGCATAGTCCACAAAGTGCATCCAAGAAACCCATCACCAGTAACTTCAGTAATCTTTACGTTCAAGTCTTCCCAGCCTCCAGTTCCAAGAACAAGCTAAGACTTCAGTCACATCCAAGTCACCTAGTTGCAACCACACCTCTCATCAAGTACCTGAGAGACCAGTTGAAGCTCCCACAAGCTCCAACCCAACAGTCTTATCAGACCCATTCTCTATCTCAACCGGCTTGCACGATCCACCAGCTCCAGAGATACACCGAGAATTAATACCACTCTCCACATTTTGCAAACTATTTCCAGGAGAGCTTTTTTCTTCAGTCGGAATCTTCGTCTTCAAAACCCAACGGTCCTTTTTGATTGTACCCGGAACACGACCCGTGCTCCCACTATCACCAAATCCCCTGACTGGCTTAAACTTAGACCCCCGACCATATTCAACTGCCATCCCCAAAGCACTAGGATTCAAGTTCGCAAATTGAACCCTCTTCCGCTTACTAGATTCAGTGAACCAGACTTTATGTTGTACAGGGACGGCTACTCCCTCACCAGGTATCTCAACTAGATACAACGATCCTCGTCTCCTCCCACTGGCAACAACAAGATTTCCATCAATCACCTTCCACTTCCCACCACCAAACTTAACATCTAGTCCCTGTTTATCCAGTTGACTAACAGAAATAAGTTTCTTCGTTAAACCTGGAATTACCCTGACGTTCTTTAAGTTCCATGTAGTGCCCAGTGGAGTCTTCAGATTGACATCTCCCATACCCGTAACATTAAGAACATGACCGTTAGCTAATCGTACCTTTCCAAAGTCTCCTTTTTTCAGATTCACCATCGTCTCCCCGCTGTGCATGGCGTGAAACGAAGAACCAGAATCCATAGCCCAAGAATCTATAGACTCTTCACAGCAAACCAGTACGTCACCGTCAGATTCATCTGACACAACACTGTTTACATGCTGCTTACCACCCTCTTTCTTAGGATCAGGACACTCGTTTTTAACATGCCCCTTTTCACCACAGTTCCAGCACCTCACATTCTTCCCAGCTTTAGACAAGCTTTTCCCACGACTCCCACTGCTTCTGTTTTTACCTCTTCCCCTGCTAACACTGAGCATACCAGAAGTAGATCCTCCACTAGTGTTCCTCCGGCGAACGTCTTCACCCAAAACACTATCCCGGACCCGATCAAACTTCAAATTTCCAGTTCCAGCAGTTTCAGTGACCGTTGTCACAAATCCTGACCAGCTATCAGGTAAGGAAGATAACAAAACCACAGCCTGAGTGTCATCATCCAACTTCATGCCCACAGTTGCTAACCTGGACAAAATTGAATTGACCTCGTTAATGTGATCAGCAACTGAACTGCCCTCGTTCATCCTCATATTAAACAGTTCTCTCATCAAGAACACCCTATTACCGGCAGACGGCTTCTCATACATATTTGACAGAGCTTCCAACATATCACGAGCAGTTGTTTCTTTCATGATATTAAATGCAACGCTCCTCGTCAAAGCCAATGTAATTTTACCTCTTGCCTTTTTGTCCTTTGAGTTCCAAATTGCCTCGGCAGCTTTATCCATTCCAGCAGGTTTTTCTTCCAGCACCACATCCAAATCGCATTCACCAAGCAACGCCTCTATTTGCATTCTCCACCATGCAAAATCAGTACCGTTGAACTTCTCGATTCGGAACTTCCCGTCTTCAGCCATAGCAAACGAGAAAAACCAGAAAAAACCACAAGGAACCAAGCACCCGAAACCTGAGCAACTTTCAATAAACCAGAAAACCCGAAGTACCCGAACCGGCGACTTCTCCTGCAAACCCGAGCGTACAATCAGCGAATAACCAGGGTTCAAGAACCGAAACCCTAATCGCCAAACACCCCAAAACCACCAAATCTGCAACAGCAAACCCTACGGCGCAAACCCTAGACCTTACGAGCCGTAACAAGAGAATAGGTACGGGCCGTAAACAAGTCAGCGGCGACGGCAGCAACAGCAGATCAAGATCTCTCGTCCAGCTCTCTCCTTCTCCTGCGATGACCGTGTGAACCGTGTATTTTACTGAACCTTTGGCTCTGATACCACTTGTTAGGGGTATCGGATCAGAGTAGGCTCGAGCGGAAGCGGAACAAACACACACACACACTAGCAGAAAATAAAGAACACAAGAATTTACGTGGTTCGGTCAAGGTGACCTACGTCCACGGGTTGCAACTAGGGTTTTACTTTTATTAGATGCTCACAACTGTTTTCAGAATGATACAGACTACAATTACATCATAGGTATTTATAGAACAAGATTAGGGTTTCCTACTTGGTTAACAAGTTAACTAAGTGGGCCTAATAACTAGGGCCGACTAACCCTAATTAGGGACGGCTACCCTAAAGCCTACGAACCCAACACTGCCAAGACAAACGCCAATAACCTTTTTCACATGGTGGTGTATATGGCTAGCTCAGAATAACAAAGTTATCTCAAGAATAATTAAAGAAATCAAAACGAAATGGGTGAAGAATAGGGTTGGTTAAACTTCCAACATTAGAATGGTCCATTAATTTCATTAACAAACCCCTTTCTAGAAACCAGAGATATTTTGTTCTAAAATCTATGGTTGCAATTAACAAGGGGCACAATTGTCGCTTTCAATCGTACGCTACATAGCAAGGTGTAAATGGACATGAAGTCGCAGTCACCCATGTGGAGCGAATCTAAAGGTTTGAAATTTATGGATTAAACCGGTCCCCAAGTATCTCTTCCCTATCTTGATCTCATTCATTGTTAATTCTTGCCAATAATTGCTATGAATATACCCATCCGATACTACGTTATTCTAAGGGTGTTCAAAAGTATCTGAATCCGAATCCGAAATTCGGATGGTGATTTTCAAAAATTTCAGATATCCGAAATATCCGGTTTTAAAAAAATAAATAAATAAATAATTGGATGTTTGGATATCCAATTCATTACCCGATCAGATATCCGAAATTTAGGATATAGATTCGGATAGTGAAACCAGGTATCCGAAAATTTCGGATAACTGGTTTTAAACACCCCAAATAATGACATAAGCATTTTCCAACTGCTTGTAATCTAACCTAATGAGCCGTAAACAAATATCTCATTATGATTACTTTAGACATCCATATAAATATTCTGAATATGCAATAAAGTAAAGATATAGCAAAACTGTTTTAACTTACTAGAAACTTAACATAGAAAATTTACCGTATAATGGCAAGTAAATGTGCAAATAAGCTGCGCCGCAACTTGTTTTGATTCTACCACAATAATTCATGAACTTGGTATAGTTATAACTCACTTAACTTGGATCAAAACAAGCAGATATAATTCAATTACGAAGATGCACACACACATATCAGTAATTCAAACAAAAAAACTATGCACATAACAATAACAACCATCACCTGCCGTTAAAGCTAGCAGGCGAACGAACACCCTTTTCACTGTTACTCTCATCATCTATAACTTCATCAATATGATGGTTGTTGACACTCATTTCAGAGCTTGCATTGCTGCTTGTTGCAACAGGGGAACCAGTACCATTAATCATTCGGTTTCGTGTCGGCCCAGATCTCACACTGTACATAGACGAAGCCGGAATTTTCGTCATCAGTGGCCGTAGATTACCTGGCAGTGTCCGCCTTATATCCTGTTCCACAAGAAAAAAAAAATTAAATCAATTTCATATCATATTTGGATTTAAAAAAAAACTAAAACTGAAACATACCATATGCCTCATAGCCATATCTAGTGATTTCTTTGAGAGTGATCTTCCAAAACCCATGGTATCAGGTGAAGATGATTTCGCAGATAAATTACTATGCGGTGAGTGTTTTTCATGTTTATCGTCTTGCTTTGGTGGGGCCAGTTTTCGCATATTAACAACCCGTTCAACCATTTTTGTCCCGTACATCCCCGGGCTCACGTTATCGTTAGCTTTAGCGTACGCACGGTTCAATGCTGGAATCGGTACTGAGCTGCCACTCTTACGGGTCACACCGGTAGGAAGCCGACCCCTTGAAGGTGAACACGACTGCCTTCGTACCCTTCCATTGGGCACAGGCTCGATGGATGAAGACCGACTACTCGGTGCACCAGCCCGGCCCCTTATGGAGGAAATCGGTCTATCGGAAAGTGAGGTCCGTAAATTAGGCGGTGCGTCGAGGGTATAGCCCGGCATTTCTTGTGGTTTCCATGGTCTAGGTCTTGCACTGGGAGAACTAGCTGAACTTGTGACAGTAGATGTTTTTGTAACATTAGACGATACGGCTGGCCGTTGTGGTGTCAGTTTGGTTGTTGATAAAGACGGTCTGCTTGTTGGGGTCGATGATCTTGCAGTAGTTCTAGCCGGAGGAGTCGGTTTAGATGAAGAATTAATGGGGCGTGAAATGGGTGTCGAAGATCTCTGTCGAACGGTTGTAGTTGAAGTGGGGTTGTTTTTGGTAACCGCGTTTGATATGGTTCTAGCTTGAGTACCTGAAACCGGCCTACCGGTTGGCGTAGAAGGCCTTGAACCTGAACCCGAACCTGTACCTGCGGCTCCAGAAGAAGATGGTCTACGGGGTCCAGTACTTGGTGCAGGGGATGCGGCTCGTGGTCTTGACGA
Organism: Helianthus tuberosus; assembly: GCA_030545235.1. Classification (NCBI taxonomy): domain Eukaryota; kingdom Viridiplantae; phylum Streptophyta; class Magnoliopsida; order Asterales; family Asteraceae; genus Helianthus; species Helianthus tuberosus. The sequence goes on from JARYGA010053859.1 coordinate 188,194, forward strand.
CAAACCGTTCCTACCAGTAGCCTCTGGTTGAGTGCTACTTGATAACTATACCAAGGGTAAACAAATAAACAACAATGAAACATGAGAAAATATGACATAAAACATAAACCGAACCAGTAAGGAACCAAAGTTATTGATATTACTCTAGATCTTAATGCACCGGGTTGAGCCTTCTGAGTTCCATTCCGGTTCGCAACGGTTTTCGGTGATTCCATTTCCAGTGAAGGAAACAAAGGAGTTCCAGGAGGTGTCAAAAGCCTGCAAAAATATATATTCTTCCTCAAGTGTAACCAAGAATATAAAACCACAACCCATACACATGACCACTAGCTTTAAGTTTCAACCCCACAGAACAACTTAAAAAGTTAAGAAAATTAAACAAAAAAAAAAGATTATTTTTATTACCATTCATAATCATTCTTATCATTTTCAGAGTTGAGAAACTCATCAGCACCAGTTTTTCTAACAGCTGTGGCAGAAGGCATACTATATATAGAAACATTTCCTGTTCTGGATCCTGCAACATCAAAACATATCAATTCATAATTAAACATTATGTAATCAGTTAGAGCATTCACATCCCTTCCTCTATCTTCATTTCTATAATTACACTAAAAATCATAATATTTTCTCTATCTTTTCAATTAAATAATATTTGTTTCTACATTTTATTATTACCTTTTCTCTCTTCTTCACACCACTCTCAAAAAATATTAAAATATTAATAGGGGTGAACAACGACCCTAAATTTACATATAGACAGTAACATTTTCTCTTTCATCCGCTCACAACCACTTTCCATAAGACCATGTGTAGTGGGGCATTATGGGGCATTATAATAAAAAAAAACGCCCACTCTTCCATTACATAGGGCATTATGGGGCATTATGGGGGGAAAAAAATTGCTTGAGCATTATAATTAAAACGCCATTTTGCACTTGTTGGAGGTTTGACTTGGTTTGACTTGGGCATTATGGGGCATTATTTGGGCATTATCCCCACTACACCACTTTATGCTATAATGCCCCATGCTGACTGGGACGCCACGTGTCGGATAATGCCCCATGGTGGGGGCATTATAACCCACTACCACTACACATGGTCTAAGATGCAAAACTCTCTCACATAAAAATAGGGGAGGCGATGTGAATGCTCTTAATTCCACCATTTTTTCACCTTAAATTACACTAAAATATACTATATTTTCTCTCTCATTTTCAATTAAATAATACATTTTTTATAACTTTATCATTATTTTTTCTCTCTCCTCCACTCACAACCACTTTCAAAGTATGTTAAAAAATTATAGAGGGTGAACAGTGTCCCTTCAAATATACAGACGAACAGCAACATTTTCTCTCCTTCACTCGCAACCACTTTTTATACTATTCATATCATAAAAACTCACTCACACAATTTGGTGGAATGGATGCGAACGCTCTTAGGGATGAGATGAGATCTGTTACAAATAAAATTAACCTACTAAACATACAAATAACTAAATAATTAATTTTTATTATTATTATTATTACTCTACAGTTCTGAACTAGAGTAATTACATGTAGTTCAAAAGCTGTAGAGCAATAATAATTACTCAACATGTGTAATATTGTATGTTTAGCACGTTAAATCTATTTGTATTTGATCCTAACACTAGTTATATATAAATTTGTTACTTTTTTTTTTTACAATCAAATTACTAAAAATATACCATGTGATGAATCAAATTCTGCTTCAACATTCTTCATCAGAAGATCACAACGTTCTTTCTCTC